>JAJJMA010226091.1:0-16110 GCA_023529015.1 Papaver nudicaule
TGTATGGTATTCTGAATTTTAAATTTTGTAGCATAAACTCTGACAGATCTTTTACTTTGTTCTTGTAGAACCAAGAAAATTTTAAGTCTGACAGATTTGTACTTGTTCCTGTAAGTCTGACACATTTTTACTAGTTCCTGTAGATTTTTACATGACAAGAAAAATTCATCACACATCTGTAGACACATTGAAATTCATTCATCAATCATAGTTCCCTTAACCATTTGCTAGATAGCCAAAGAAATAATTCATTCAAAATATAAGTATCAACACAATAACATTAACAATATTTTACAGATTATGGGAGTAGCAACACAGCTCTAAGTTTATATTTAAAAACTACACCAACATACTACAGATTATGTAAGTAGCTCTACTGCACTCCCAAGGTCACAACGACAGCGAATCAACTTTGCTTTGAGTCACAGTCACAGTGACAATCGGTTTGATTGTGCCGTCTGCACATAATAATACATATTGTATTCTTGTCACCCTTTAAGGTATAGTCAGTGGAAATGGTGATCTCCTGACCCTGCTTAAGATGGACGGGCTTCGCATCCTTGAAAAACCCTTGTTCGGATTTCTGGACCCTGCAATGTTGCGAAAACAAGATGTCTATTATACCCAAATTTAGACTCTAAATCATTTTTTCAGCAATCCTGTAACTTTACAAGAGAGATGGATATACAAAATCCAACATCATTAACACATTCCTCGTTGTTTTCTGATCCTATTTTACCAGGTAATCTGCCCATTAAAAACTCCAAATAGACAGTCTCAAATATACATTTCTACAAACATCATAAGAGCATTACAAAACTCCTCAACTTCCATGAATAGTTCACAATTGTATATCTAGCTCACCTTTGAACTCAGACAGACTATCTTACATCAATTCTCACTACATTTTCAATATCCAAAAATCTACATTCTCAAATCAATCAACATGCACAGCAGAATGAACTAACTTCAAAAAATATCTTTTTAATTTTGAACTTCGTCTCTAGATGACATCATAAACATATCACAATTTTGAATTTCCATGGATCAGGGATTCGAATTTTGAATTTTATCAATGAAAATCAGAAATCAAAATTAAAAAATAAGGGAACGAAAGGGTTAGAAAGAGAGAACATACACCTGATGGAAGAAATCATGATCGCCGTCACAGGCATCTTCTTCTTCTTAGACGATGAAAAGGAGCAGCAAAGAGCAGCAACCGAGGTTGTTGCGGAGTAGACGAGAAGGAAGAACGAAGAAAGAAGAAAGTTTGGTTCGATGGTGTTTCATGTAGATCTAATTCGTCTTTCGTTACATCTGAACCGTCGGTTATATCTAACGGCAGGTAATATTATGAAGCATTTTTTTTTCTGTTTTCTCTTTCTCGTGAGGTGTTAAATAAAAATACATACCTCTCTCCGCCACGTAAGCATTGGTGTTATGTAGCTGGTATTTTGCTGTTCATATAGCAAACATAATCTGAAAATGAAAAATGGGGTTTCTAAAAAACAGTGAGTTAAAAGAGAGATATTCTTTTCGGTTCAATTAAGAATTTTAAGTGATACACAGATTGACGATTAAAGATCCATTTTAAAGAATCTGTTTAGGCTAAGTCTAATGGGAGTTCAACTTCCCTTAAAAGCGTGGTCTAAACCCCAACTTCCCCCCACTTCAACTTCAACTTCCCTTAAATAAGGGAAGTGGAAGTTGAATTCTACTTAGGCCACTACACCAAATCAAACGGTTTGTTACACAAATATGTGTGACTTGTTATTTAATGTCACACTTATAAGTGTTGATATTTTGGTGTTCTTTTTTTGTTACACATAAGTGTTCAAACAAATAAGTGTAACTTAAATTAATTAAAGTCACACTAAAATGTGTGTCAAGTGTCTTACACATATAAGAGTAACTTTCCTGGCAGCAATTAAGAAAAAAAATATCAATAATTTATTTTGGATATCTGCACCAGCTTTTCCTTAAATTGGCATTATAATATTATTAAATTTTGTGTAGTAGTTAAACAAAGGAATACTAACAAACAAGTGAACAGCCATAAAAACCAGCCGCATTGATACTATTCTCTAATTATAAACTGTAAATGGTCTTCAAACCATCAAAAGAATAACTTAATGTATTGATGATCACCTTGGGGAGGATCCCATATTAGTGCAGAACATTATAAGTGCATTCGCTGAAGACCTTACTCTTTTTCTTCAGGACTAATTTGTTTCGACAAGCTTTACTGTTGCTGGTAGTGTCTTAGGTCACTGTCACCAAGCTCAGAAGTCTGAAGGGTGTTGCTATTAAGTATGGCACATTGTTGTTACATCTCTTTTGTCAACCCAGAAAAGTATTATCTTTCTCATTAATGATACACATGTCATCATCACTGGTCTCAGTTCCCCAAAGTGGACTAGTCTTGGAAAACTTCTCTGGATATATATTGTTGAGCACCTTACATAATTACGCAAGTCACATACATCTTTCAAACCACTTAAGGCTCTAGGTTTCGACACGAAATTAATGCTGCAGCACAAAAAGAATCACAGTCATTTCCGGAAGTAATAAAATAATCTAGACTATTGGGAGAAGTAAATTATTCATATAGTGGTAATTCTTACGAGTTCCTCAGGATTGAATCAGATGTTGGCAGCATGGTTACTGAGGGTTCATGAGGTTCGTGATCAATATGATTACTCAGATCAGAATAACAGAATTAACGAAGGTAAGAAATCAAATGATCTCATCTATCAGTTGTTTTTTTTACCTGCAATAATGTCTTTGGTAAAAATTGTTAAACTGGTTTAGCCAGCAGGTGGATTTAAAATCATCCCACTTTTAACAAAGTGCAGTACCTGTATAAATACATCCACTTGAAATCTAGCAATTGAGTCTACCTTGTAAATACACTATTAACGACCAGTCTTTGACGCCAAAGTATATCCAATGGATGACAACATGACAACATTGGAAAATGCTCACATTTGTATGAATATATCCACTTGAAATCTAGCAATTGCGTCTACCATGTAAAAACACTATAACCGGCCAGTCTTTGACAAGACGTAACAAGGAATATTGTGTGACGAAGATAAAAATAAGGAAACTAAAGACAATTCTTACCTTCTTGAGTTCATCATAAGACCGACTAAAGGTTGGAAAGAACGTGCAAGAACATCTCCCTTTAACTACAACATAAAACATCATTATATCAACACTGCTTATCAAGATTGAAAGGATAACGATAGGTATCAATACGAAAAACAGACCTGGGTGGTCACACCATGTAATTAATCGACACCTCGCCCAAGAGGTAGAAGCTTGTTAAATTTCGTCATCTCTAATAACTTTTGCTGATGGATCTATTAAGAATAAGGTAACAAGAAGAAGAAAACTTCTATTATGCTAAATATAAACACATCGTTTGCATATCCCCTGCTCCGACATTTTTGTTGAAATTGATATCCTAAAATTCTCGCCCGATCTAATATATCATCAAGTATAGCTTGCAGTCTGCATCGACAACACTCAAATGATATATTAGGACTAAAATACAGCCTTAAAAAATGCACACGTGAATTTATATATGGTGATAGGTTACATCTAATTAACAGCAAAGTACCTCATTCATTCCTGATTTAATAAATTCAAGAGCGAAATGCAGTATCCATTAGGTGAATAAATGCCTGCAATTCTTAGCACCGAGAAATTTGTCAGATAAATCCAGACCAATACGTAGAATATAATGAAAAAGAAAGGTAGACTACGTAGATAAATCAACCCTCTTGAAATATGTGGTATTTCCACTGCAAGGATATATAAAAATCTCCTTCTCGTAGGTATATTTGAATGGCTTATACTTGTCATCTACTTATACTTTAGTGTGATAACATACGTATTTCTCTTATCAAGAGTCACATGTAATCCTCACCCTACATCAGTCTTTAGTCAGCCTGTCATGGCAAGGGTACATCGGCTCTATGTACCGGTAATTCATTGAGCAAAGAAAAATTAGCATTATATAAGAGAGTTGGGGGGTTGCTGTTTGCTTTGATTGAGCAAGAACCATCTTGAAAGAAGCGGCAAAACAATATCTTTTGAAACTATTTATGACCAAAGACCAAGGAATGTTCAAGAAGACTAAAGACTAGGACTGTTTTGTGTTTCTTTCCCTAATCTCATCTATCAACAAAACGTTCTAACATTTCCCAAGAATTTGTAAGCAACCATATTGTTAGCATAACAACAAACCACAACAATGAAGTATACATACGTGTAGGCCGAAAATAGTCATTGTTTAGCATAATTTAACTAAGAAAACACACAACTTCATAGAGTATTTTTGTTTCTTTGATGCAATTCGTCAAGCAACTTGCGCACATCATATAATCAACGCAAAAAAAAAAAAAACATACTGTGTTACAACCCAATGCATCGCAATATACTCTTATCTGATACTGACCTTATAAGAAACCCACATCTTCGAAATCAAACCCAAATCTTTTAAATCGTACCAAATGTTTATTTAACCTGACATATAAATTAGGGCAAAAATTAATCATAAAGGCAGAAGAACAGTAAAAGAATCTCAATCATATGATTAGGGCACAAGAAAAATTATAATTAGATTAACAATATAAAGCTACATAATACCTGAACAATAATCTTAATCGGCAATTATACCAAAATTTAATCATGTTCATAACTTCACTTATAAAACGGGGCAGAAGAAAACTAACGAATTTTCATTGTTTGAAGAAGAACAGAAGAGCAGTAAAAATCTTCCCAAAGAGAATGATACAGAGCTTCGTGAGAGCAAGAGAAATTTTAGAAGAAAAAAATATCATGGTGAAGAAATACCATAGTACAGATTCACGAGTTGTACAAGAAAGGAAGGAAAGTGAATAAAAACCTATGGAAGATAATAGTTCTTCAGATCTGGTTTTCTCTGTGTTTGGCTATTTTGGTATAATAACTAACTACGGAAACGTGGTCAACCTATGGCAGAAAATTTTGCAAGAGAGGGAAAATCCGATTTTTCGGCTTCGTTTTGGCGGTATTTTATTTGGCCAGAAGTAGGAAATTTTTTATTTTAAATTATTAAATGTTTAAATTTTTTTAATGTCACACTATTTAGCATGACATAATTAATATAAAATAAAATATAATTAAATAAAGATTTATTGTTACACTTTTTATACATGTCACATATATTTGTGTAACAACCATTGTCACACTATTGGGTGTAACATTTCAGTGTTACAAATTTCTGGATTTGGTGTAGTGCGCTCAATGATGTAGCGCCCAAAAAGTGAACTCGCGCTCAATGATATAGCGCCCAAACGAATATTCTCACTAGATCTGATGGCTAATAACATATGTTCCAGATCTGATGGCTGAAATTATCTGGCGCTTTATCATGTAGCGCCCCACCGCTATATTATTCAGCGCCGAAGTAGAATTTAGCTGATGTGTCTAGCACTTCCCATTAGACTTGGTTTGGGAATTTGCTGATGTGTCATGCTACTTTTTAAGGGAAGTTGAACTCCCATTAGACTTAGCCTTATAACAATCGAAAAGAGAAGAGGAAAGATGCAAAAAGATTTGATTGAAGAGAGAGAAATAATAGGAGAAGAGGAAAGATGCAAAAAGATTTGTTTATCCATTTTCTTGTCCTCTTACTGAGGAGTAAAAATTTGTGATTAGCCCCACCCCTCCTAAATTGATCTTTTTAGGTTGGCTCCAATGGCTTAGCATTTTTGGCAATGCCCCTGGAGCTTTGGCCGCATTAAAGGATTCAGCTGATTGTACACACATCAACACATTTCAACTTGTTTTGTTCGTGTGTGACGACATTCTTCAAGTTCCGAAGAAAGTTTGAACCATGTTTACAATATTGGAGTGACCAAGTGCAAAAAAAAGTGACCAAGTGCAGAGCATTTGAGGTGGCGTAGGACATGGCAAATAAAGGTAGAAAAAGAGTAGTAGAGAGAGATAATGTTTCTTGCCTATTAATAAAGTAGAGAGAACAATGGTCAGCTTACGAGATGATGCAACAGAAGTAAGAGGAAGGATCATTTCACAATTATAAACTAATACTTTATTTCATTAATAAAAGTTCTTTTTAGATAAATATTAATGATGTTTGCAATACTTGATTTATCTACCTCAATCTTATTGCAATACATAGTTTTTTCCATTTCGGTAGTGATGCAAAGTTATGCTTGCATGTTACAAAAGTTATGCTTTTTCTCACGATTAAGAAACTTTTGATTATATGGTTTTTAGGGTTTTCACAAACTCCTGGATACGTTAAATTGTTTGTCCGAGTTAGGCTTTATAGTTGTTCTTTATTGAATAACACCACATGGGGGAGAGTTCTTAATTGAGCTTGCACTTAATAACAAATCTTTTTGGGGAGCGTTGGTGTGGAATATTAGGAGAAAAGTGTATCTATATTTCTCCAAAGATTAATCAACTTAGATATCCTCGTCCTGATTTCCTAGTTGTTAGGGCATTGTCCAGTCAAACCCACTAGCGTTGGTATGTCAAGCTAGTTGTCAGTTTTAGGTGTCAAAACACAATTCTTGATTTAGCCTACTAGAGTTTAGATTTTGAAATTGGGATATAGACAAAGTAGTAGAGACCTTGAAAACGAAGAGTGTGAAGACAAAGAAGACATCAATTATTCTTCATCGACAAAAAGTTAGTAGGAGTTATGCTTTTATGGAAATTCTTCTATTCTACTTATTCTATCTTTCGAAATAGTCGGCTACTTTAGTAGAGATACTAATAGCGATTGAGATCGTGTTCTTGTCTACATATCCATGTGTTATGTTGGTATTTGCCTTTTCATGCTTTTTAGAGTTTTTCAGCATTTACTACTTTATTTCATTAATAAAAGTTCTTTTTAGATAATTATTGATGATGTTTGCAATACTTGATTTGTGTACCTCAATCTTATTGCAATACATATCTTTTTCCATTACCTTGGTAGTGATGAAAAGTTATGTCTATTTAGAAAAGTTAAGCTTTTCTCACGATTAAGAAACTTTTGATTATATAGTTTTTAGGGTTTTCACAAACTCGGAATTATATACTCTTTTCCAAAAATCTGGCTAAGGAAAAAAGATTATAAACAAAGGAAAACTGGATACATTAAATTGTCTGTCCAAGTTAGGCTTTGTATGTTGTTCTTTGTTGAATAACACCACATGGGGGAGAGTTCTTAACTGAGCATTCGCTTAATAACAAATCTTTTTGGGGAGCGTGGATGTGGAATATATGAGAGAAGTGTATCTATATTTCTCCAAAGATGAATCAACTTAGAAATCCTCGTTCCGATTTTCTAGTTATGTCATCTTAAACTGGTATGCGAGTACTTAACTTGACCTATGCTTAGGTTTGAAACCCTAGTCTCAAACTACTTTGTCATATTTTTGTGACAAATAGGGGGAGAATACATTTGGTTCTTGTTCTTGTGGTTCACAACCATATTGGGAGAACATCATGTGCTTACTTGTTGTACTTTTTCAAAGTATCAAGTAAGGGGGAGTAATTAAAAGTTAAGAAAAAGCATCGTATCAGGTATGAGTAGAATCACTTTATAAGTTTTGGTACACAGACTTTAAAGTTTGCTCAGATTCTTACTCTTTGCACAAACAACATGTGGGATTAGCACATTAACCCATGTAAGCTTAAGCGTACCTTTGTGGTTGTTGAGCTGGATATGTAATAGGTGTTCACTACGCCAGAACGACCCTTTTGCAACGGATATATCCGTTGCACATAATTTGTGCCACGGTTATTTCCGTTTCAAAAACGGCGTTGCACATGTGCGCAACAGTTTGTGCAACGGATATTTCATTTTGAGAAACGGATATATCCGTGGTTGGCTCAACAGTGGGTCCCACAAGATGACATGATTGGGTCCACCCTAATGATGTGCAACAGAAGTATCCGTTGCTAAATTTTGTAAGCATCGGAATAATAATCATTAGCAACGCATATATCCGTTGCACATCTAAATTGGGTTTAAAAAAAAAATCAGTTTTGGTAATTTTTCCTGTAATTTTCTGCACTTGCAATTTTCTGGAATCTCATCACAATTTACAAATTTCATTGAATCTCTCAATTTGTCTTACAATTTCAACATCCACAAACTGTAAATTTCAGTTTACAAGATTCACATTACAACTATATTCACAAATTGAACTCCAAGACTAAGTATCTAGCTGAATTCCAAGAAATAACATTGAGCTAAGATGTGCTAAATTACTAAAAAAAAAAAACTATGAGTGTTTAAATGGTGATGGCCACAAGATATGAATGATAGATGCATAACAAAAGGAAGAGTTTACTGCACGTGGATCTCAGATCTTACAGTCATGTCCATCTGGGAAGACTGCTTCTGAAAATCCTGCATAAATCTTTAGCTTGCTACCTAATATGCTTGATCCTTATGCTTCCTGTTATCACTGCACCTGCAAATTTATAGTGCCTATTTCTATTTGAATGATGTTATCCAAGATTGAAAATCAAGAGAATGACAGGGAAACAACACTACCTTCATTAGATTTGATAAGAAGCCACAGATAGATATCACCACCAACATCCCAATGAATAACAGAGAGATATACTGCACATGCATGAGAATAACGAAAACATTAAAGGTAGAAATGGGAACAGATAACAATTGGTTCAGTAAGATAGGACTCCATTGGTTCAGTAAGGTAGAAATTCAACCTGAATCGAGGTCAGTATAGCTGCAATGTCATATATAGGACTCCATTGGTTCAGTAAGATATCCAAGCAGATGCTTCCATCTGCATAGACTGATAAGCGCCCACAAAAATGAAGTAAGCTTCAGAACATTTCATGGAAACCACAATTATCTGCTTATATGATGAACTACAACCAAAGTGAAAGCACCAAGTAGTTTAAAGAGAAGAGATTTATTGCAGTAACTATAATATGGTTGTACGTATTACTGAATGTTTACTCCAACTTGTCAGCAATAAACTTTAAACTTGGTTGTTTTGTTTCTCTAGACATACAAATTTCTTTGGTGAATGGTGACAGCTTAGCTAAACAAAGTTTGAGAGAAGCTCATACTTTCCCACGATACATGAGTAGTAATGATGTAGGAGCAAGTATTGCATAAGGTAAATATTACACAGTGACAGTACTATGGTAGAGCTAACAACTATACACATCTTACATTATTATCAACATACACTTCCATTTTCCTTAACGTGGTTGAATAATTATTCCAATTTAACATTCAGTTGTAACAACGGCAAACGCAAAACAACATACGCTAATTGGCGAACATTGCAAAAAATAACTCCTCTATATATTCATAATCCAAACCTAATACCAAATCAAGGAGTTTAGATGGTAACCTGTATTGCCGGTTGCCAACAAACCAAGATACTTAGTGACTGAGAAAATATGAGTAACACTTGATGGGTCCAAGAGTTTGTCCTGCATTGCAAAAAAAAAAAAACAAAAAAAATCAACGACCACACCTAATAACCCAAGCCTATAAATCACCTCTCATCCAAAACAATCACACTTACCGGAACCTTCTTCTGTGCGACTACACATACTGAATCTTTCCCTCGGACACCAATCGAGATAATCCCCGCATCTTTCACAGCCTTGAAAGCATATTCTGTCAGTTAACACAAAACTTTCATCATTCAACAATCACAAACAACTTCATACATTATTAATTATACCTATAAACCTTAAAAATCAATATTCCCTAAGTTCAAAAATTGGATCAGACATACAAATCAATAAAGAACGCAACTCCTTGTCTATACAAATCATTAAACCTATCTTCAGTCATCCAACCTCTATCATCACATTGTTGAGACATTCTACAACATTAACACCACATATTAACACCACATATTAACACCAAAGTCGACACTATTCCAACAACAAGAAACATGATAGATAAATTTAAGATAAATCATTTGCACTACCACCACCAAAATTTCAGTCCATGTATAACCGGCTATCAGAATCGAACCGATGACGCTCGCATTAAAAAAGCGATGCTCTAACTTCTGAGCTAAGCGGGCTCACATAACAGAAATAGTATTGTCCTTAATCATTCAGTCAACTACTTAGAGATACATACTATTGATGCATATTAATAGACAACCCTAGTAACTATCTAAACTACCTGTAATGTCACAAGAACAACAAGTATTTCACAACTGAGTATAACATTGGTTGACCAAACATAATAGCATCCAATTGACAAACAAAATCGAAATCCTTCACAATTTCACTAGTACATAGAGGACAAACAGAATTGACATCCTTCCCCATTTCAAGTTTACTGTTACGCATCATAACTCGGGATATAGTATTGCTGGAACTATAAGCAGACCACTAGAATGAAACCAAGGGATAACATGTTTCATAATAACGACTAAGGGAACAACACACCATAGATCATGAGCAAAATAACTAAATCAGAAGACATTAAGAGAGGTATTACCTACAACTTGGTCAATCAATATCCAACTTAATGTCTGTCTTATCCAACTCTCTCTTCTTGCCTCCGTTATATTGCCACCTGATATAGATAGAGTTAGTTTAAAGATAAACGGGACTAAATAACAATTAGGACCCATAAACATGAAAGATAAACTGAGGAAGAACGAAGTAAAACATGAAAAGAAAAACTGATAATGCAAATGAAGTGGAGGAGATGAGCCTGAAAAACCAAAGGAACATAGTGGTCTTTGATTCAATTTCTTCAGATTATGTTAAAACAGTTGGTTCAGATTATGTTATAACATTTGTTACTGCAATCTCACTGTGCCCTGCTCCACAGAAGGTGATGGGGAGGGGTGCCTTCGAGAAAAAGCCGATGTCTATGGTATATCATCTCATATTTCCGTTCCTACATATTCTAGCTCTACTAAATCGAGTAAAATTGAAAATTCCTTATAGACAGTTATCTTGATATTGGCAATTCCTTATAGACAGTTATCTTGATATAACCATGAATTTAACACTTAGCCAGAACTCGAACAACATTTTAAATGGCAAGTACCCATGTATCGAGCTCTCTTTATATAGGCCGAGCTTGGGTGGTTTACAGCTATTAAGACAAGGGACTCAATCATGGTGGTGTCAGTCCTTGTCGAGTAAGGCGGTTCCTTCGGCAGTCCTCCGAAGATGGTTCTGGGGCTTCGGCCTAAAGGACAAAGTCCGAAGCCCTTCCCTCTAACTCTTCGCTCGGCATATTCGGCCTCACCTCTCTTTGGTTTGATCCCGAGGCTTCGCCACTACTTCTGGTGCGATCTTGCTTTTTGGATCTCTGACACGTGTCCCGAGGGGTTTTACCCTCCACAGTTTGCCTCTTTCCTTTCCTTGTATCGAAGATGCGAGGAGAGGAAATTCCCTTTTTAGCCACCTCTTCTGTACGAGTAGAAAATCTGCATAGGTACTCGAAGTACCACATCCATCAGATCTACTCGCACATACAATGTTTAGTTGTGGTTAGCAGCCGAAGACACCAAGAACAGCACCGAGGATGCAAGGAACAGTAATTGAAGCTAAGTTATGCAATATGGATAAGATAAAGAAGATTCTCTGTGTATTTCTACTGCTGAGATTACATGAATCAAACCCTAAGGAACCAGAGGAGATTACATACCTAATCTCTCTCTTGCCACTTAGGCTCAACCAAACAAGAATCCAACCCCTACAACGCTTCCCAAGCTCGCCTTATATAGGCCGAGTTTGGGTGGTTTACAGCTAATAAAGACAAATAACTCAATCGTGGTGGTGTCAGTTTCTGTCGAGTAAGGCGGTTTACGCTCCGAAGCTGGATTCCTAGGCTTCGGTCCTTCGTTGTGGTCCGAACCCTTTATCCCCGAGACTTTACTTCGCTTGCGTGTAGCTTCCTCTCCTTTGTCAGCCCGAGACGTTGCTGCCGCTATTCTCGGTGTGGTTTTCTCGGCATGATTATGTGCTTTGGATGCGAGACGCGTGGTCCGAGGGGTTTTACCCCCTACATCTTCCTTACCAAGTATCCCCACTACTTGCCAGGTGCGAGTTTTTCGACACGTTCTTCCTATACTCGAGGATTTCGCGGCTTTTTACCTTCTGACTGGTAACGCCGGTTTCTCTTTCACTATTTAAGTTTTGGTTCTCCCCCTAAAAATACCTTAGCCCCTTCGTATCCATCTTCCTTGGCGCCGACGTTTTCTTTCCGTGAAACCTCTCAATTTGCAACTTTGTATCAGGCGTTCTATCCGCGCTTTCCTTCATGACCCATCGTTTTACTCCTCTTATTGTTTCATAAAGTTGATTCCTTTTGAACTTTCCCCATCTTCCTTTCATCTGATTCGAATTGCCTCTGCAACTTCCGGTCGCCGGCGGCATCACTTTTCCTTTCCTGCGTTTTTTCCTTCTATGACGTCTTCTTCTAAGGTTGACGCCCTTATTCTAAAGATGAAAGGTATGGACTTCAAAGAATAGGGCTTTCAGATTGAAGCCATTAGCTCTTCTAGATTGACTCCAGAGCTGGTCGAGGAGTATCAATGTGGTGAGAACAGGCTCTTGGTGACATTCCATCAAATGTCTGCAGGGTTACTTCCTCCTCTCTACAAGCCTTCGAATCCTTTGTTTCTTCGCATCCTCTGCTCTCTTCCTAAACCTCGAGGGGTGATGCAGCTTACTTGCAGCTCCATTTACCTCATCAACCAGTGGGTTCTTCGCTCCGAAAATAATTTCCCTGTCGGATCTACAGCGAAGTTATATTTTACTGCTGAGAATTTCTTTAAACACTACGAGCCCTTTTTAACCCTAGACAACGAGTTTGCTTCTTGGGGGGTCAGCTTTCGGTCGGTGGAAGGTAGCGAAAATATCATCCCTGGGTCCTTGGATTATTCTATGGACGGAGACTGGTACTCAGAACCTATACTCCTTGAAGGTCTCGTGCTCCGAGGTTGGAAGGACTCTGGCCGGTTCTTCCCTCGGACCGAGTTCGATGCAAGGCATGAGTTTCGGACTCATCATTTGTTCTCTATTCATTTTTCTGACGAGGATAAAGGTTTATTCCGCTCGTCTTCGGGGAAAGGTAAGGGTATTTTCGTGGAGCCTTCGGGCAACTTAAAGCGTTCCCGAACAGATGAGGAGACTGTGCAGCAGGTAACAAATACTTTCTTACGTTCTTTCCTGAAGTATTCATACTTGCCTCTATTTGTTTCCTGAGAAAGACGGGTCATTATCTGCAGGGAGAGTCTTTAGGTGCCCTAAACCTCAGCCATGATCTGATGGGTTTTGAATATGGGGGAAATTTGGAAGTTCCGCAGCCGCTGAAAAATTCTGTTTTTCAAAGGATTCTTAGGGGAGTTCAGCCCAGACGTCGTCGAGCTGCTACAAGACCCCTGAAGGAATCTACGAATGCTGGTAAGAAGATATCAGCACCGAAGGCAACCGAAACGGTTATCAAAGAAGTGGGTGTCGTGAATCCTTCCGTTACTTTGCCTATTACCACCATCGGTGCCTCTGCCTCAGCTATAGTAGGTCCTACAGCTGCTGACACTGGTGCTGCTTCGGACGTTGTTCTTACAGGTTCTTCTATGCCGAGTGCTACCATCGGTGCCTCTGCCTCAGCGATGGTAATTTCCACAAATGCTGTCGCCGAACCTTCTATTCTTTCATCAAGGAGAGTTGTCACTCCAGTGGACCTTCTTGTTCCCCGAAGGGATGGTTCATTTGTTGAGATGGATTCTTCCAAAGAACTTGTTGTCAGTTTTCCGCAAAGTTCGAAGTTTTCGCCTGCTCCGAGTTACGCTAGTAAATATAGGCAATCATATACTGCGAAGAGGTTTAAAGAAGTCCTGTTTGAAAACCATAACCCTAGTGATTTTAATGTTGAAGTTTCAACTCGCTTTGAAGCCTATGCCACGAATCCCTTGGGGCGTCCTTTAGATCCTGATTTCTGCAAGAAGTTAGGTGATATCTTTGGAGGGCCCCAAAGCCGATTATGATCTTCGCCATCCACCCTTGTCCTACGAGGAGAGCTTGGCTATTCTTCAAGCGGTGAGTTGTGTTTTCATGCTTATTGCCTGTATGCCGAGGCTTTGTGTTAACTGTTTATTTACAATCTTTTTTGTTTTTATCAGGGTGACTACCATGCCTCTGGTCTTTTGTCTCATAACTTTGATCAAGCTGGTGAGGCCGAATATTTTGAACGGGAGTTTTACCGGATGCAAGAGGAGCTGGCTCAAGAGAAAGTTCGCAGTGCTGTTGCGAAAAAGCATTCGATATGTAAGTCTTTTTATTCTTTGGTCATTTATGTACATATCTGTTTTTGCAGCGTTGTGCTAAGAACGAATTTGCTGCTTGCTTTTAAAAAGGCGAGCTGGAAGAGAGCGAGAGAAAACTTCAAGAGGCCAGATTGGCTATTGACCGACTTCGGGAGGGTCGACAAGCGTCTCATATTGCCTCGAGTAGCGGGAGTTACCGAAGCGATAGTGATAGGTTTTTGGAAGAAAGGAACAAAGCTTTAGAGGATGTGGATTATTATAGGTCGAAAAGACAAGAAGCCGAGGGTCTTTTTGTTAAAGAGAGAAAAAGAGGGGACCAAGCCAAGCGCCTTCTCGAGGAGGCTAAAAATAAGAATGCGGCTCTGGCCCGAGAGAATCATTTTTTCCAACTGGATGTGGATCGTCTGACACGAGAGCGAGATGAAGCTTGCTCGGAGAGGTCGATTAGTGCTTCTGGTAGGGTTTTGATTGAAATGTTAGAGGAGAACATCAAAATTTGAAGGTTCAGCTGGCTACGCTGAAGAATGTCAATAATGATTTGGTTACGAAAAATGGTCTTCTGGAAAGGAGTTGTAGTGATATATGTCTGGAACTTGCTGTAGCTAATAAGTCGAAAGACTATTCTGCTTGTCTCATTGATGAGTCCGAATAGAACTAGCTAAAAGTGGGGCCATTACTTCCGAAGATGTTAGGAAGAATGCCTATGTGCCTCGTTTCACTAATCAGCACGAGGTTTCTGAATATATAATATTTAAAGAGAGTAGGGAGCTAATCCAGCTTTTCTTGTTTTCTGCTTCTTTCGTATCTCTGAGTGAGTTTTATCGTTCTATCATTCTTATGCTTTTTTGTTTTTATGTTTTCTAGGTATCGAAGCCAATTTGAAGAAGCAAGTTGCTGATGCCGTGGCGGCAAGGGACGATGCCTCAAATAAGCTGGTGAATGAGTCCGAACGGAAGTTGGAGGCTGAGAACAAGGTTAAACAACTGACCCGAGAGTTATCCGAAGAACGTCAGCGTCGTTCTGCCGATACGAACAAATTTTCTCGAGAACTTGATCTTGAACGCAAGCGTCGCTCGGAAGAGGTGGCGGATTGCGCTGAGCGGCTATCTAAAGAACGAGAATTTCATCTTGACTGTCAGGCGAGTGTGAGGAGCATGGTGACCGGTTTTGCCCTCGTGCATCATCAGCTAAGGCATGGTCAAGCTGTCGAAGAACTTCTTTCCCGATCTGCTCTAACTACCGCCTTTGCTACTAGTATGGCCTGCCGAAAGCATGGTCGTTCTCTTTTCAGGACCATTGGCATTGAGCCTCCTATTTATGGCCCTATTGGTGCACGTGACTCGGATGCCATACTTCCTGGTGATAAGTATTTATTCCCTCAGGAGGTATATGTAGCCTTAGCTAGGGATGAGCTTCGTAGGAGAGGCTTGCTAGAAAAGTTTTTGCATGGTCCTGGTGATGACGACGATGGTGATGATGATAACGACGATGATTCTCAAGGCGGTCCAGGTGGTCATGATGGTCCAGGTGGATCCGATCATGGTCCCGAGGAGGGTCCTAGAGATGGTACCGATGGTTCAAAAGACAATCTTGCGCATGGTGCTGTGGTGAAGACTGTCAGCACGGCGGATAATGTTTCCCAAGGCTATGAAGGTTCCACTAAGGGATGCGTTGGCCGAGTTCCAGGCACTGTCTTTGATAAGGAGAGTCATTACTTATTTCAAGAGTCCGCTTTGGAATATAACGAAGGGGAAAGCGAGGAAGAAATTGAGGAAGAAACTGATGTGCGTACTGGCCA
>JAJJMA010226097.1:0-12087 GCA_023529015.1 Papaver nudicaule
CATGTTGTACTGTATATTGATGCCCAATGTAAAATGGGTAATTACAGAGCTTTATGTTTCTTGCGTGATTACTATGTTATGCACCATGGATCTTGGATTGGTTAGGTTTTGGTGACTGGTTTGGCCAAAGGAGTCGTCTTTTGATAATAAAACATTCACTTCACTAAGATTCTAGGATGTGCTTATCTCTGTGGAATCCTAAGGACACGTTGATCAACATTGATTAAATTATGAGGATTCAATTTGGGGAATAAAAATTTGAAATAAATTAAAATGTAAAACTTGGGGTGGGAATAACAACTAAGGCTATTTGAGATAAGTCTTTTGTGTTTGTAAAACAAAGCAGGTTGTTTTTATGGGCGCGGTGGTAAAAAATATGAAAAAGGATGATAATTAACAAATGGAAAAGAAACCCGGTGCGTAGCACGGGCACAAATCTAGTTTCATACAATAACTCCATGTGGTTTGAGAAATATGGCGTGAACATTGGAGAAAAGAAGAGCTGTCAGAATTTCCTGCGCCAGCAACTTCCGTCGCGAAGAAACCACCGGTTTGAGAAATCCACAATGAATTTTGGAAAGATTTTCGGACACAATCTTTCTATGTATGTCTCCCAACACATACTAAAATTTCGTACCAATCCACCAAGGGGATTGGGAGATACGACACAAACACTACAGCACACGCGAGACGCGCAATCAAGGAATCATGTGCAAGACCACGCCGAGTACTGCGGAAAATCTACGAGGAGCCTCGAAGAGATTTTTGGACACAATACTTCCCTGGATGTATACTACCACGTGTAAAAATTTCATGGTGATACAACCAGTGAGTCAAGATATATGGCGCAAACATCAGGAGACACGCAAGACGCGGACTGCCGGAGTTTACGACGAATGGACTATGGTGCAAAGCTCACAGCGCCAACCTCCACGGCGCCACCAAGTCCATGGCGCCACACCTCATGGCGCCACATCTCATGGAGAAACAACTCATAGCACCAATGTCCTCCTAGAACTTCACTACTTAGTAAAGACGGCGAGGTAAACATCTTCATAAAGTAGTTCGCCTATTTCGACACCAACACCCTCCTCAACGACTGGGGACTTAGCGCGATCATTGTGCTTTCGGGGGAGTCTCTATAAAGGGGATACCGAGATGAGACAACACATCCTCTACACCGAGACAAAAGACGCTCAGATCCACACCAAGAAAAAAGAATACGATCGACTCCCCCGTATCTCTCTACCAACTACTGCTGCCGATTACCACTGGATTGGTCATTGTCTCGTAAAGCATCGGCGCTCCACCTCACTCAACGCTACAGATTCAACCCTGAACACCAATGGACGCGTGTTGCTGGAAAATACACCACCCAAGCTTGCACCGAAGGCGCTGCTCAGAAAACTAACTAATTGCATAACCATTCTCCTGGTGGAGATGATCAAGGAGAAGCAAGGACTTGATCACGACAAGAAGGAGGAAAAGTTCTCTGCTAAAACGGGTAAAACCTCTCCCTTCCTTTTTACTTTCCTGGCTAAGACCTAGCCTATGTATGTATTCACATACATGACGCTGGGGACCTCACTAAGCATAGTGTCCCCTTCTCTAGAAAAGTCACGGTGCCGCAAGAGCTTCTGGCGCCACAAAGGTCGTGGCCCATGAAACCCATGGCGCCACGAATAACTAAAAATAAAAAAATGAATAACACCAACGACAACACGAAAGAGTGATCTCGCATCCATATGGGGTTAGAAACCCTAAGAGCTCCTTAGTCAAGATTGAGCCGAGTATCGACCAGAGGATAGGCCTGCGAGGCCTGTAGAGGCTATACCTAGAACGCCCCGAGCCTCGGAATCATTGTTACCCCGTTAACCAGAAATCCCTGTTTAGCAACGTGTATGTACTTACATATGAATTTACTTTTAGTCTATTCCATGAGACCCTGTGTTAGTGTTGAATAGGAAGCTTCGGAATGATTGAGGTTGCCATCACCATCCGAATGCTTAGTATGAAACATTTTTGTTCCACACTAACCAGGGGACTTTCTGTAGATGGTGAAAAATGAGAGAGGGACAAAATTGTCAAAAACACTCTCGAAACCACGCCTTATTAAAGGCAATCGCCTATTCAGGCTCATCTCATAGCTCAGAGTGCAACCCATTCCATGAGCTGGACAAGCTCTCTATGAGCTCTCTCTTATAACTCCGTTAGAGAGGGTAATATCATAGTGCAGTACTAATAACCTCACCAACATATTAAACCCATTGATCTGCTTCATGTCGACACCCATCTCGATATCAGAACCAGGTCGCTTAATGGTATACGGTGAAGAGTTAACAGAGACGTATCCTCATGGATTTCCTCTTAATACGACTCAACATACGAGTCTTGATGCAAACCTCAGGAATATTGAAGCTCCAGGCCGGTCCGGAGCTCTCTGAGAGGCATACAACAGCCTAAGCAGGCTTAAGCAGACCTAATCCCAAGTTCAGGATGGTCTAGCATACCATGGATAAACACGCCATGACTTCAAGTGTGTTGTAGCATAAGCACTCACACCACGACTAAGGCACAGGTTGCCCCAAAGTCGAGCTTGGCCAGATGCCAAACATAACGCCACATAGCATGGCACCACAAACCATGAGCCACCATGGATTCACAAGAAATCAGCCTTGGCCAAGAGGCCAAGGCCATGGCGCAAGGCGCCACAAACCTACTTAGCCTTGCCAAAGGCCAAGGCCGTGACGAGGAATATAGCCGCAAACAGGTTGGCCTTGGCCAGAGGCCAAGGCCGTGGCTCCATAGTCCATGGCGCCACAACAGGTTAGCCTTGGCCAAAGGCCAAGGCCGTGGCGCCATGAGCCATGGCGCCACCATAACAGAACTAGCGCCAAAGCGCGTTCAAAATTGGCCTTGGCCAAAGACCAAGGCCGTAGCCTCCTGGGCTATGGCGCTAAACACTTATGGCCTTGGCCAACATCCAAGGCCACTCCTACACTCGTGTCCCAGAGGCACCACGCTCATGTTGGTTGCGACAATTAGTTATACGACTCTACTCTACTCAACTCAACTACGCAATATACGCGTATCACTCACTCGAGACATCAAAACATCACACGGGGGGATAACTTTAGGGGTATTGGTCTGGCGGTCTACGGCAGTTGAAAGAAACTGATAGAGATAGTGGACAGTTACGAGAAGATGGCGCGAGTGGACATGTTCTACACAACTCAGGCAGTTACGGAAACCAACCCATGTCCTCCACTCCTACACTCTTCCACGACTTCCACCTCTCTGTCGAGAGATCAGGGTGAGTTCAAAACTATAAGTAGAGGCTTCCTCTATCTTCCAAGGCAGAACGGCTAGAACACAGAAACATAAACAACAACATCAGAGCTCAGAGAAAACACACCTGAGAATCCAAACACGTTTCTAGCCTTGGAGATTTCTAGTCGACTTCACGACAGAGATCTTGAACTCTTACACCCAAAACACATCCTCAACCTGATCTCAAGTTTCTTCGCTGTTTCCCTCCCTAGACCAACCTCTATCCTCTCTGTGACCGAAGCAAGACGAGAACGGCCATTTTCTTGGTTTAGGCTTGTCTTGTTCGACTTTGATCTCCGAGCACTACGAAAGTACCCAGAGACGGTACATTGTTTTGCAGGTAAAAACAGTTGGCGACCACAGTGGGAGATCATTCTCTCGGTTCCAAGGAAACTCGCTCAAAGATGGTTGAACTTAGGTCGGGATCAGATACCAAAAACCCCAACTCTTCAACTGACGGTGCTGTAGCCTCCAACGCAGCACCTACCAACCCACATGCATCCAGCAATACTCCCAATGTACCTGTTACCCAAGAAAATCCCCCTTCAACACCTGTCATCTCGGCTATACCTATTACCCCAATAACTCCTAACGCTCCAACCCAAACCTCTGAGAAGAACCCTTCCTCCAAGACTAAGGTTGGCGCTACCACCGAGAAAGAGAAAAGAGTGTCGGGAGCGTTAACTATGGATGAGTCGACCAAACGTCAAGATGTCCTCGCAGGAAACCAAGACAAGAGGTTCGACACGCAACTAGGGATCCTGGATTGTCTCAAAACTCCAACCTCGAAGTTGTTGAATCCACCAGTCAAGGGAACCCTGAGGCAGCCGCTACAGTGCCTACTCGTCCGTCATCCACATCCAAGGTGATGGAGCACCTCCTGCTCCAGAAGAGTCTTGCCAAACAGAAGGACAACCATCCCGCTACGTCACGGCAAACGACTTGGAAAAGCTACTGCGAAATCGAGAAAGAGAGGTGGCGCTACCTATCCACACCGACCACCGTACCCGCACGAAGTACGGAGGAAAGGCCCTGCTAAAGAAGGTACGCATCCAAAATGCACTAATTCAGCTCATGTCCTCCACTCCTCCACTCTTCCAAGACTTCCACCTTCTCTGTCGAGAGATCAGGGTGAGTTCAAAACTATAAATAGAGGCTTTCTCTATCTTCCAAGGCAGAACGTTCAGAACAGCTAGAACACAGAAACAGAAACAACAACATCAGAGCCTCAGAGAAAACACACCTGAGAATCCAAACACGTTTCTAGCCTTGGAGATTTCTAGTCGACTTCACGACGGAGATCTTGAACTCTTACACCCAAAACACATCCTCAACCTGATCTCAAGTTTCTTCGCTGTTTCCCTCCCTAGACCAACCTCTATCCTCTCTGTGACCGAAGCAAGACGGGAACGGCCATTTTCTTGGTTTAGGCTTGTCTTGTTCGACTTTGATCTCCGAGCACTACGAAAGTACCCAGAGACGGTACATTGTTTTGAAGGTAAAAACACCAGTCCATATTGAGGAAACAAGCTTTGCAGTATTCATACTTAGGGTCCAGTTTAGGAAAAATAGGCGAGTCTGACAGGATCTCTTCATTTGGAAGGAAGATTCGGATAAGATAAAAAGCAGTTGGGGATGTCAGAATTGAGCATAAATAGCCCTGAAATTTCGCACGACAGAATCTGTTACGCATACTAGGACGCATGTCAGACCTAGTACACTGCACCAGCCGCTTTGGACCTCACGGGTTTTCTGTTTTCTGCAGGTCACTATCAGCATGGCTTCGAAATCTGACCAAATATCGAAGCAAATAGTCGGATCCTCGAGGCATGGCACGGGATCCTCGAGGCATATCACCAGGTTTTCCACAAGCAAAGGACTATCGCCAGAGGTAGCTGCAAGTACAGTCCAGCACAGAGAACACGTAAACGAGGAAGAAGTGCAAATAGAAGATTTGGGGCCGATGGAGAAGGATTTCCAGAAGGCAACGAACCACTTCATCCACAAATTCAGGATGAAAACGGAGAGAATAACGAAGACGGCAGCGAGGAAGACATACCTAAGGAAGCAGTACCAGCACCCCAACCCACCGAGGAAAACACCACGAGGGCTGCTCAATTCCAAAAATTGATTCGGAAGAACAAGAAAATAAGGAAACTAAAAAAGCAATTAGCAGAGGCAACCAAGAAAGCTGCGGAGAAGTCATCATCAAACTACAAAGGGAGCAGCGAGGGAAACTCTCGCCCACAAACTGAATCACGATCCAGGGGACCTACAACGTCAAGAAGTCACACCAAATTCACACTACGCCACAGGGGCCTGTTTGTAACGGATATAGACGTTGCGCCGAATTAAAGCAACGTCTATTAGCGTTGCAAAAACGGCGTTACAAATTTTTGGCAACGTCTATTAACGTTGCTTTAATTATTTAAAGCAACGGAAGTTACGTTGCTTCTTCCGTTGCTCTTTTTTATTTAAAGCAACGTTAGTAACGTTGCTCTTTTTATTTAAAGCAACGTTTTTTATAAATGAAGCAACGTAAGTGACGTCACCACTTCCGTTGCACTTTTTGTTATAAGCAACGTAAGTGACGTCACCACACGTCACCACTTCCGTTGCTCTTTTTATTTAAAGCAACGTTTTTATAAATAAAGCAACGTCTATTAACGTTGCGGAATTTATAATTAAAATAAAAAAAAAATACCAAAAATTGTATTTAAAAAAATACCAAAAATTATATCTAAAAAATACAAAAAATTGTATTAAATAAAATACAAAAAATTGTATTGTGTATATTCTTGTATTACAAAATTTGCATCTACAAAATTTGCGTTTCACAAATGAAAAGAACCTATTGCATCTACAAAATGTTGCTTCCTACAAGAACGAGAATGATTATATGTTCATAAATAGACTCCAGTTGAGAAATGATAAGGATAACCAATTCTCTACTAATGCGACAAACAAAATTAAAAGTATAAGATTGGGATGAAGGAGAAGTTGCATACTCTGGTATAAGCATAAACACCGGCTTCAGTGTGACTAACTGGACTTCCCCTCCTAATGAACTTTCCTTCTTTGAATATGTAAAGCATTGGAATCCCTGTATAAAGCTCTAAGCTAATAACTGTAAGACGCAAAAAAAAACAAATCATGTTTTGGAGCATCATACCAGGATCTGTTGACGTGTTACTATAAAAGAACCTGAAATAAGTACACATATCATTGTAAAACAGTTGCAGAGGTATTTGTTATGGCCTTGCGGGTACTTGCCACTTCGGCATCTAGTAAAAGAAGCAATAACAAAAACATTTTTGGCATGAAAAAAAAAACGCTTACAGTTGGACAACAGAAGTTACAGAAATAGGCTATCAAAAATCAAAGAAATGTGACAGACTGGACCTTACCTTGTAAACAGATCCAAATCCTCCCTCTCCTAGCTTGTTAGCAGAATTGAAGGCTTCTGTGGCATTTCTCAGTTCTGCGTAAGTAAATGTATTGGCCTGTTCTCTATCCCTAGAAGCTCTGCAGATCCAGATAACATTCATCAGTACTAATTTTAAATCTCAGAAAAATGGGAGTCATGTACTTATTGAGTTAATTCTACCATTTTAGCTTGTATCTATCTTAGTAATTCTTAGTTATGGCGACACAAGAAAGTGATTATACTGAATAAAAGTTTAGTTACTTATACACATAATTGAACGTCAAACCGTACTCCATATAAGTATTACTTACCTTCTTCTTCATCAATATCTGACCCTTTCCTTCTACAATAAAACACCGCAAATACGGCAATAATGCTCAAAACCGCAACAGAAACTACAATGCCAGCAATTAAACCAGCCTTGCTCTTTTTTGGAGCAGTTGGCGGAAGGTTACTGACAGTCGGATTAAAATCTGACCAAGAAATCAAGACTTAGTAGTTGATGAAAAAGTATTCAAAACATTAGACTGATATAATAACTTATTGATTTTAGTTTACCTGGTGTAACACTAATGGCAGAAATGATTGGTCTATAAGAACCTTGTTGAGGTATGCAGCTAGTCCCTTTCCCGGCCCAAAAAAGATGGATCTCAAGGTAATTCTGAGATACCTGAACCTTGTAATCCCTCTGAACAGCTCTATTAGAGACTCCATTTGTCTCCTTTCTTATATCAAAGTCCTTTACACGCCTACTCCCCTGAAACAATATCAGATAGACAATATTAATAGGCATCATTGCTACAGTACACAAACAATTATAAGCTGAAGGTCTTCACAGCTTAACACCGATTACAGATACGTTATAATACATGTCAGATTCAACAAAGCCAAAGCAGAATCCCTGTTGCCAACCGATCACTTGTAAACTAAATTTGATTAAAGAAACTAACAACTTTACAACAAATGAGATGCATAAATAAAACTAACCTTGTTACTTCTGACTTGAACTCCTCCTTGCTTAATTGGCCCAAAACTCTTGAACTCTTTCTCAACCAGTTCATCTGGTGCATTATCAAAGCTATAACCCTATCTATCATACAATGTAAAGTCTACTTACCCAAGTCAGTTCTTCCATAGCCGCCACTTCTCGTGATGTGAAGAAAGCAATACTAGATGTGACAGTTACAACTAAACATTGGGCTAGATCACATTCGCCATCGATCATATGACCTTCAAGTGTAATTTTAGCCTTAGAATCTTCATAATCTGAAATTTTGATATGCACACCATATCTAATCTAATGTGCATCTCATGCAGAGAAGGTACATTAAGGGCAAGACACAACCTTTAAGATACCCAAAGCAAGTCCTTCCAAGTGCCTGAATCCTAGAATTCGAGCACGGACAATATTCCCCTCCTTGTACTTTTTCTCCAGCTTCCGAACTTCCTTATCAGCCATATCAGATATCTAAAGTTAAGAAAAGAAAAGTTTCATAACAGCGAGCATGGTCTAAGAGGTCATAAACACAGGGAAATATTAACAGTTACACTAGCAGGACCAGCAGCAGGACGAGTAGCTCTCTCATTGGTTTAAGATAGCCGGAGTTGGTACTGTTGAAGCTACAACTGTCCCTGTTATAGCCACCACCAGCAGGACAAAAGCACTTCAACAAACAGACAGGAAATATAGAGAACCAACAACAGTCACTAACCATCAGTAATTTCACCAAAGGTGCCGAATGCATCCCCAAGTTGATTTTCATCGGTATTATAAGAAAGACCTACAAGGAACAATAAAATTTGTGATAACCAGATAGAACATCATCCGACATTTATACTCCAATATATGACTCTCAAATACTAGTACTTCATCATGATCCAACCACTGGATCTAACGATATCAGTACAACAAAAAACAACCTCTTTAGGGTTTACAAGTGAAAAAGAGCAATAAAACATGAATTGGACAATAAAATTGAGTGAAGATACACGAACCCATACAAGCATTTAGCATGATATAGACACCCAACAACAATTATGAGAAAAATCCCTAAATCTTAACATGAAGAACCCTAAATCTCCAGCTCCTCCGCCTCCACTAACACAGAAAAAAAGATTAGATCCAAACAAAATAAATAAAACAAATCATTACCAAAAGAGAGACTGAGAACAAAAGAGACGAGAGAAGAGCATAATGGAGAAAAGAACAGAGAAGAAAAGAAAACCTAGATCTGTTTTGCGTTAGTTTTTAGGGGAAAAAAACTAGGTTAGGAACTAATCTCTCGACTGAACTATCAAGATGAAATCTCAAGAAGAGATTTCTGAAAATCAATTGAGAGGTTTCTGGTAAGTGATTTACCATCCCAGAGAAAATAAGGAAAGAGAGAGGTCGAGAGTGAAGATAAGGCTGAGAGGAGGTCGAGAGTGAAGATAAGGCTGAGAGAAAAACAGAAAAGGAAATAAGGTAAAACCATTGTATCAAAAAAAAAAGGTAAAACCAAATATACATCCGGAAAATCTAATTTCCGGTAAAAATACATTTTTGCCCTTCATGCGCGCAACGTTAGTCAACGTTGCTCTAACGTTGCCTAATTAATATTATTTACAGCAACGTTAAAAAAAAATTGCGCAACGTTATTTGACGTTGCCACGTGCGCAACGGCTATTAACGTTGCAGATGCGAAAAAAAAACGTTGGGAATCAGGCCCTGTGGCGTAGTGTCAAGGGAAACGACCCCAAGGACCCTGAGATGGTGATCTCGAGCAGAAAAACCGAGCCCAGTATACGTCCGATGGGGAACAGTATACATTTAATATACGAAAATGAGCAGGAAAGGAAGAACACTGAGACGCAGGCTCTACAACAAGTGATGATGAACCAAATCAAAGCGCTTCGAGCAAAGCTCTTCGATAATCGGATGCAACCGACTGACAAAATGAAGCTTACCCAAGCAATTAACGATGTCAACCGTTCATCACTAAGCCCCGAGCTCCTCGCTAAAGCCATCCCGGTAAAATGCACCATGCCAATCTTTGCTTCAACCGTCGATGGGACAGGGGACCCAACTTTGCACATCAAAATGTATCTTCGAGTATTCCTGGCTTATGCTGATAAAGACGAGGTGCTTTGCAAGTATTTTCCTTCCAGCTTGAAAGGGGAAGCCTTGGCTTGGTACGACAACCTAACAGCTAGTTCAATATCGTCTTTCAAAGAACTATCCAAAGTATTCATACTCCATTTCTTGTACAACAACTCATCAAAGCCGGGAGTAGAGAAATTTTTCAGCATTAGAGTCAGACCCGAGGAATCCATTAAAAGCTTGACAGACAGGTGGACGGCTCAGTGCGTCGAAGTAGGAAATGGAGCTTCTGAAAAAGACAAAGTGAGGGCATATTTAAATGCACTCGACAAGAACCATCCATTGTATGACAGACTCTTCTCCAAGAATGTGGAGACACTACAAGACCTCCGAAAGTACCAAAATGAGAGAATCACACTGGATGAAATCAGGGAGCAATCGACCCAAGGGAGAGAAGCCATAATAAAACAGGTGCACTCCATAAACAACTTGTCCCTCGAAGAGTGAGATCAAGCCACGAACCACCAGACAGGGGACTTTTCAAAGCGAGAGAGGCAAAACGATGTAGGGAGATATGGAAGTGAGGGAAAATTTGGTGACGGAAGATATCATGATAATATGAAGTATAATAAAAGTTGAGGTAATGAATCTCGAAGGGAATTTGAGAACAGCGGTGCCCAAAGAGGACAGGAGGGAGGCAGAAAATTCGGCGTACAAAGACCAGGTTTCCCTGCATTTCAAGATATAAAGCTTCCAAAGCTGTGTGTAACCATCGAGGACGCTCTCCGAAGTATCGAACAATCCGAACTGGCAGGCGAGATGAGATACCCGAGGAGCCGAGGAAACCAACCAAAGCACACTCGAAACTCTAGGGATTACTGTCAATTCCACCAATTCTATGGACACACAACAGAGGACTGCGTCACCGCGCAAGATCAAATCTACTTTTTTATCTCAAAAGGAAAATTCAAGCACTTCCTTGAACTACCAAAGCCACCTCCAAATCAGCCACAACCAGAGGAGAAGAAGCACGAAGAGTACGCAATAACCATTGACCGAAGTATCCCAAGATTTGAGGACTGCAACTCCATAGTTCACGCAGATATCTGTGGACAAAATCTCGAAGGCATCCCCACTGACAGAATTCACAAAAGAGACTTTGAGGGAAAGGAAATACTAAGTGTAGCAATGAGAGGGCAGCTGGAAGAATGGCAGAGACGCCCAGTTTTCTTTTCGGCAGCAGACATCCCCGATGAGGGAAGATTTCACAATGATCCCTTAGTTATCACACTCCACATCGAGAAGACGGCGATGCCTAGAATACTCGTGGACCCAGGAAGTTCTGTAGACATACTCTTCGGGAGGACCTACGATAAGATGTTTGGAAAGGAAAGAGCTTTGGTGCCCTCTTCATACAATGTCTATGGCTTCAACGGAAAACCCTCGATGCCCAGGGGAGAGTTGTCATTACTGATTCATGATGGAAAGATGGAACAACCTACATCATTCTGTGTAGTTGACATAGACTCCCCTTACAATGCAATTGTGGGAAGACCTTGGCTCCACAACATCTTAGGGGTGCCGCCTACTCTGCACAGAAGAATCCGGTTTCCAACGCCGCTCGGAATCGCAGAGATCCTCGGTGACCCTACTGAAGCTCGGCTGTGCAACGAAATCGACGTCCAGGCGAGGGAGCACTCGAGGAAGGATTCTCCAAGTGAAGCCAAACACTAAAAGATAACAGAGTCCTGCATAGAAAAGTTCATAGCTGACGTTGAGGCTGGAATGGCCGACGCTACCATGAAAAGCCCAGTCATTCACAAACAAGGCACTCGACCTATCAGCAAAGGAAAAGGTCATCATACCGAGCACAGAGAGCAATTCCTTGTATCAAGCAAAAAGGCATTAACACCAAGCCAATCTGACAGCAAGGCTTGTTCGACTGACACCGAGAAAGATACTTTGGAGGAGCAATTTTGGGCTGGGCCCTACGTCATCGAAAAAGCGCTTGGGAACAACACGTACAACCTAGTCAATCTCGAAGGACAGAAGCTAAGCACCCCAGTCGAGGGAAAACATATGAAACACCTCAATTAGAACCACGTATGTAAGCAACGAATAAGATATGTCAGTTTTAGAATGAGCAAATAAAAGAAGCAGCTTGGCATGTTGTTAAGAAAATACATATTGTACCCTTCGAGGCACTATACCTCGATCCAAACTCCAGATCCTACTTGGTTAGGCGAAAGTC
>JAJJMA010226101.1:0-10102 GCA_023529015.1 Papaver nudicaule
GGTGAGGTACTATGATTTAGCAACATCTACTTAGATCCAGAAGCACCAGTAATATATTGGTAAAGTTTTGATAAATTAGAGTGCATCAAAATATCCACTGAATAATCCTTTGTGTGGAGAGACCAAACCATGCCAAATTTAGGGACTTATTTTGGTAGAAGAACAAACTCATTAAAACTTAGTCTTCACAGTGTTGTGTTGCTAAAAATTTCTAGTGTGCCAATAGAAGGAATCAAACACAACCATACATGAGCAAGGATGGGGCACTCTAATCAAATACAACACCACATTATTCAAAACCATTTAAAACAAGATCATTTTTCAACTCATATGTGATGCTGTAACTTGACTCTCTAAATAGTTAACTGATAATCATGAAACGCATATTGACTAATGATCAAGTGGCATTACTTGCAAATTTACTCTTCAAACATGATAATGTTTACAAAAAGAATGATGCCAGTTAACAACAGAGCAATACCTATTATTTTTATTTTATCATCCAAAATGTCAGTTTTCGAACCTGAAATATTTAACCGAAGCATTGATCTTTTGATTTTCCAATTTTATTCTCTGTAGCACACAGCTAAAAGAAACCCTCAATTTCTTCACACCCAAGATTCTGAAATTGAGTGTAAATCACAGTGGACATATTAACTCGTTTACCAACCGAATCGGTTCTTTATTGCAAATCAGGACTTGATTGCAAGTTTCGAATACTATTGCAATCAAGAACGGATTCAGCCAGTAAACAAGTTTATATGCCTACTGTGATTTACAAAAAGACTTATATAAGGAAATCTAGAGTTTGGCTGTGGACCGTAGAGAGTAGAGTCGGGATTTCAAAATTTAAAACTAACATAGGTTTACTAGGATAAAGTAGAATGGTAACTACAACTCCACTGTAGCTAAAAGACCCATTGTGTATCATTTAGATGGTGGAAACCTATGGAGTATTACAGGCAGCAAAAACACATTTTGCTTAAGCTGCAAAGCAGGTCCCACATTAATATCTACCCGATTGAAGTACTAGACATTCAATCAACAATGCACTACAACATAAAAGTAAAGTCGATACCCACAAGCTTAGAACATCACAAACTAAGTATAGATGTCCACATTGCATAGAATGTGCAACTAGTATGGTGTGGAACCATAGGGATTGATCCCATTTGTGAGGAACAAGGTAGGAAGATGGGATCCATCACTATAGTTTTTGAACCATAATAGTTGGCATTTCCCTTCAATGTGGGATGGGCAGTTGCAATCACTACCATAGTGTTTGCTCAACAACACAGAATAATCTGACTCTTATAGAATCAATAGAAGAGAATTTCTTAATGAATTAATTAAAAGATGAAGTTTTCAAGCTTACTAGTTGCAAGTCGGATGCGAAAACAATAATTACAAGTTCTACAAACATATGATGATTATCATACCAGAATTTGTACCCCATCAGGATTTCAATGCCAACATACTGGGAATTTCAAACCTTGAAATGTCAACTAGGGACAAACATGAAGAACCTAAGACCATCGATTCAAAAAACTAATAAAATGTTTAAAATTTCCAAGTTGTTGTTTTTCAATGTTGTATTTTTTGTGAAACACATGAACTAATGAATTGTTTACAATTTCCAAGTTGTTGTTGTTTTCCAATGTTGTACTTTTTGTGAAACACATGAAGCGAGTTTTAGGTTTTACCAAGACTTGAAGGTTTAAGCAATTCCTGCTAAAACTCGATAAAAGGGAAAAAGGGTTAGAATCATTTTACCTTTCCACCTTTCCAATAAGAACAGATAGACTTTTTCACTTTCCAAAGTGCAAGCTTCTTACACAGCTAACACCTAAAAGAAACAAAAACCAAGTAAAAATAATGAGAACCCAAACTCCCAAAAGCTTTAATCAACATTTCTAATGAGCTAGAAAACTAAGAAGTTTTTTTCTAATTTAAACAAATTTAAGCATATAATGAGAAAAAAAGTTGATCTGTTCTATGCTCGAGCATTTTTTAACCTAACTGCAGCACAACCAACCATCAACCATTGGAATATATGAACAGCATAATCATATGTCCAACCATCAAGTGTTTACACAAGTATCATCACAACCACCCATGCACGTAAAAAAATATGCTCGAGCAACGTGTGACCAAATTTTCAAGAATACAGTCAGAGATTCAAAGGGAACAGAAAAAGGTATAAAGGAATCTAAAAAAATAGTTGAAGTTCAGTGGAAGGAGAAGTCGTTTTTGTTAAAGGCTCACGGCAAAGATTTTGAGGTCTTTTCCACTGCCCTATACACACTCCCATGTGCTTCAACTCATTATCGCAACAACAACTAGATTAATTATTTTTGCACAATCAATTGCTGAGAAACAAGTACCAAAAGTAAATCCATACCTTAGGCTTCAGTGTGTGTAACATTCAGATCATTCATAAAATCTCACTGAAATCCGCTAAGATAAAATTTTTTATCATCATTAGCATAATTTATTTATTAATGGAACAGGGCACTTTGTGAACTAAGAGATCAAGTTTTCAAGCTTACACTAGCTGCATTTCAGATGCAAAAACAAACAAACACATGGTGATTACAGACTGCTAAATCAAAAAGTGTACCGATTGGAATTTCATAGACAATAAAATAGAACTCTGAAGTGACAACTACCATAGGGCAAAGTCCAAGTCCTACGGCTACAGATTCAATGAACTAACAAACTACAAGTTGCTGTTATCTGTGATGTTGTATTTAGCAACAATTGAAGGTACTTCATACTAGAAAAGATAAGATAGAACCATTTTACCTTTCCAAAAAGAACAGATCTAGAATGCTTTGAGTTCTAAACCATACTCTACAAGCTTTTGACAATGTCAACACCTAAAATAACCAAAATCCAAGTAAGAAGATTGACATCCCTAAAATATACTCCCTGTCCCACATAAATCTTAAATCTTAAATCTCTAATCATCTAGTAAACGATAAACTATTTTTTCCATTAATAGAAGAAAATACACTATCAACTATATTTTCTAATTAGCAAGAAAACGAAGATGTTTGTTTTAAGTAAAGCAAATCATCGAACACTTAAATCGCATCCAAAAGAAAAACAAAATCTAATAAGAATTGTGGTGGGTGGGGTGAACACGAACAGTGTTAAAAGAATATTTAGAGGACCCAGGAGGTAAGCAGTCTTCATCGCAGTGAAGCAACACCGCGTTTCTGAAGGCAACCAATATATAACTGAAGAGGTGTAGACCTTTTCATTTCCCAACTTCACTCTCTATAATCCACCGCTAAAAGAAACCTAAATTCCTTCAAATACTAGGTTTTGAAATTGAGTATTTCAACATTTTTTTTGTGTACATCACAATAGACACCATCCAACTCGGTTCTTTATTGCAAAATCAGTATCCGAAACTTGGATCTCATCATCCATCGTCCTCTAAGATTCACTAAATAAAAGAGGGTGAACTACCAGAAAACGCAGACCTTGAGATAAAATCTATTTTTCAAAAATTCAACGGCCACAAATCTAAAAAGAAAAACTCAACTTACCAGAATCATCAAGATACTTAAATCATCTTGATGATTCTGGTAAGTTGAGTTTTCTTTTTAGATTCAACCTGTATCACTATTTTGATTATACTGAGAGAAAGAACACAATTATAGGAATCAATTTCATCCCTAATAAAACATTTTATTTATTGGTTGCGAAAAATAACATCATTGTCTCGTAGCTTGGGAAAAGATACAAAATACCCACATGTTTAGAATGTGGGTCTACAAACGATACAACTAGCAAAGCTCACAAACCAATGTTCTAAGCAAGCCTTACGGTAGTGGTTCCAAGTTCCTCCCCTCCATTGCAGGGAATGTGCAACCACTATGGTGTAAAAACCATAAGGATGGATCCCACGGTGGTTGCCAATTCCATGAAGTATGGGGATGTGCATAGTGCTTGACCTAAACCACTAAACATTCTCAGTTCCTGGGAAACCAATGGAACAGAGCTCCTTGAGAAGAACTAAGAGATTCAAGCTTACTAGCTGCATTTCACATGTAAAAAAAACACATGGTATTATAAGACTGCCAAATCAAAATGCGTACTGATTGGAATTTCTAAGCCAATAAAATGAAACTTTGAAATGACTATATTCCATGAACTGAACTACAAACTGTAAGTTGCTGTTATTTGTGATCTAGAATTTTGCAACAAATGAAGGCATTTAACACAACTTTAGAGCAATGGTTTGAAAAGAAAACACTGGCAATTTGTAGGATTTATAAGTAGAACTAAATTTTTAAGCAATTCCTACTTGAAAAAAGAAAGAAAAGATAAAACCATTTTACCTTTCAAATAAGAACAGATCTAAAATGCTTAGAGTTCTAAACCATACTCTCTACAAGCTTTTGACAATGTCAACACCTAAAATAACCGAAATTCAAGTAAGAAAATTGACATCCCTAAAAAAAATTATTTAAAATCTTAAATCTCTAATCAGCTAGTAAACTAAAAATTTCTTTTTTCATTGAAGCAAATTATCAAACAATAGAGTATCGTAAATAACATAACAATAATAATTAAAAAAAAAAAAAAAACTATCAACAACATCTCTGATTAGGAAGAAAACGAAGATGTTTGTTTTCAGTGAAGAAAATCATCAAACACCTAAACAGAAAAATAAAACAAAGTCATGAAAATGGTTGTGGTGGTTGGGGTGAGCCAGCGAATCCATCATAGTCCCTTATTCTAACAATTAGAAGATTGATTTAGAGGACTCAGGAGACAGGCAGTCTTCTTCATCGCAGTGAAGTAACACCGCGTTTCTCAAGGCTGGCAAATCCAATAGAGAAGAAGACGCTACCATAACACCGGTAAAGGTGAGCAACAACGTCTCCAATGGACTGCCTGTTGAGAGAGCAGCGGCGGCTCCTTCTTACTGCTCGGATAAGATCAAGTAGATAAGATTTTGTTTAGGACTGCTTTCCCTATTTTATACTCCACACAGACACGAAGAAGATAACATTTGACTTGGGAATTTCCGTCTGAAAATATAAGAGACTTTTTTTTTTTGGGTAACAAGGTTATAAGTCCCTCTACAAATAGGGTATTACAAAACAATCCTACCTTTTAACAGATTCATCCAAATATCCTTTGTAACGGTATTTCCGTTAGTCCACCGTTAAGTCAGAGTTAACTCTGACATGGTCCGCCACAATCATTAAAATATTCAAATCAAATTACATGTTTATCCCACAAATGATTAATTTCCTTTTCTGCCCTCGAGTTAAATATCAATCAGCTAGAAAATGGACATCGAGGACCATCAAACGGCTGAGAGAAAATCCCAGGGAATAAAACCATCGAGACTTACTTCCAGTCTCTTTTCGTTCGCAACTTCTTTTCTTATTTTCTTCTTTTCTCTCTGCAGAAAATGGCGATTGAGTGAGGTTTTTCAGTTGAGGTTCGATCGAGTTTGAGTTAGGTTACTGAGTGCTAATCTTCTTAGGGTTTTTTTGTTACAAACATAGATAAGAAGGAGCTCTGAGGTGCGTCAGAAGCTGCGAAAGAGTAAACCCTAGGGAGCGAAGCTGAGAAAGGAGAGTTAGAAGCTTGATTTACCGATGAAAGTCATGTATACAGGCATCATGGGGTGCGTATTTCAATTTTGTGAAGTTAATTTCAATTTTGAGAATAATATTTGAAACCCTAGTTTTGAAAATTTTGGAGGTTTTATTGTGGTGTATATCCCACTGTTAATTCCCTAATTTACTGTTTGTGGATTGAAATTAGGGTGTAGGTGTGTATGAATTTGGGGGTTTTCAGCTGAAACCCTAATTTTAAGCTTAACTTTATTTCATATATGTGAGTTGAAGTGTTGTTAATGATTCTCATGTATATCCCATGCTTAATTCCATGATTTACTGTTTATAAACTGAAATTAGGTAGTAATTGTGTGTATGAATTGTGTATGTCTATGTCTGTAGAGAGGGTGTTCAGGTGGTGGTTGGTGTTGGGGGTTCAGGTAATATTGTTCTATGACACATTTATTCTTGTGTGATAAAGTTAATCATTGGTGCCTTTGAAACTTGTTTCCAGATATTAATATCTTGTTTGACAGGTTTCTTGGAGCTGTTGTGATAGCGGCGAATGCTGGTGGTTAATGGACACCCATTGGTGATGTTACTACAACTGCTCTGGATTCATGGTCAAATAACCACTTTGCGGACAATGAAGGTATTGTCTTTTCTTTATTATATTAATTTTGATTGTCTGGTTATCCTTATTTATACAGTGCTACGACTAGTTTATGTGATTATAAGCTCCGCTTTCATTTAGGTGAAGAAGAGGAACTCAGAAGAAAGCTACTCAGTGGACTACTGGGATAGCAGAAGTTCAGCTCCCCATCGAGTATGTTCTTTTTCTGCTCTTTGTCTGTTTTGGTTATTCAGAACAAGTTCAGCTGTGATCACGAGCATGCCATATTACCATGACTTTGAGCAGAAAGACCGGGTTAATTTATTCTCATTGATAATCATTGTAGTTTTGTCTTTTCCTTTGTGTTTGATAGGCACGTCTTTTTCTTTCTAATTTTGCAGATTCAAGTTGAGGAATATTGAAGAAACAAATGCTGCCAGAAAGCTTTTGCAGGAAAAGAGGCTGGCTGGCAGGAAAAAGACGGAGTCGAGCATTCCCGTAAGTTAGAGTGCAGATTTTTTCCAACATGGCAAGGACTATGCAGAAAAACTTCGAAAAGATGTGTATCTTGGCTGTAAAAAGTCCTTGTCTTTTCTGTTATGCAACTATTTGTGGACATTTATCCCTCAGTCTATACAATTGCAGAAGTTACTTAATAAGTGGAAAAAATAGGTGTTTCTACTTTGAGTTCTTTGCTTGCTGCATCCCTTGAATTGGTTTAAACAATTATTGTGCAGAACATCCAGAACTGTACAAGGATAAAAGTACGCTGGGTAATGATGCTAGTGCGAAACCTACATACGCGGCTAATACAGTTATACAGATGCACGGAGGCAAGCTGCAACAAATCAATTCATGCTTGAGCGATTCCGTAGACGAGAACGCCACCGTGGTATGCGGAGATAGCATTTGTGTAGGTTTTCGTCTCTCGAGTTCCCCACCCTGTCACGCCCTTAATATCACGGGATGAGGAGGTTCCTGAAACTTCTGCTCGCAGTGCTCAGTATAAATGTTATACTGCAAACATACTCTCAAAGTTAGTCAACATGGATTTGGTAATGTTTCTTCGTTATTCTATCTGGATGGTGCTGCTTTCCTGCCGTACAGGCATGACAGACCAAAATCAGTGAGTATGATATAGCTGACCAAATAGAGGATGTAGAAAGCATTGTAATGCTCATTTGTGTACGAATGGAGCTCGTACTGCATTTTCAAATTGCATTTCCTATATTCTTTTCCCTCGAGTTATTCTCTTTTTTAGTCTGAATGGTTATTCCATCAAGCATAATATATAATAGTTTTAATTTTTTTTTTTTTGTTTTTTTAAACTATATTATTCTGTATTGTGGATTGATTACATAGAATATATTCCCTTGTAATGGAATCAGTATATTTCTTCTTCTTATTTTTTATGTCAGTTAGGCAAGTTTTGGTCTGTGGATAGTTGTCATGTGTGCTTTGGTCGGTTAACGGAGTTGAGTTAAGTTAAAAGTAAAAGTGAAGGGCAAGTTAGGCTTATACTGGGTGTAAATAAGTATGAGGTGGCACCGTTTTTTGCTTTTGCAAATTTCGGATGGAAAAACTAACTTGAAAGATATATTGGTAATTCTGTTAAAAGGTAGGATACTTTTATAATTAAACCATTATGAGAGGGACTTTTAAGAAAAAAGCCCTTTTTTTTTTGATGCAAAAAATATAAGAGACTTAGGAAGTTGTTTTTGGGTATAAGTGTTTGACCACTTTTCTCCTCATGCTTGACACATGTTGGATTTCCTCTACACTACCAACATGTGTCACTTACCTCTTTAACAATTGTACTAACTTCTCCATAATATATTGTGCATTTAAAGAGCATCTCCAACGGGAGAATGTTAACTTCCTAAATTTTTGGCCACCTAGGATTTTTTGAGATTTTAGCAAAAAATCATCTCCAATGGGGATGTGAGTAGAGCTGCACAAAGTCGGTTAACCGAACCGATGATACTAAACCTGTACCTTAAACCGAAGGAGGTTCGGTTTCTAGATTGAAAACCTTAACCTTAACCTTAACCTTCGGTTTTCGGTTTTTCGGTTTTTCGGTTCGGTTATCGGTTCGGTTTCGATTTATAGTGAAACTTGCATTCTCAGTACTTTATTTTACAGTTACAGGCTTAATTAAGAAAACAAAATAATCCTGGTTGTTACCATATCCTTAATTTGCCCTTGCTTCGACTGCATAATTCAAGATTGAATCAATTGAAGTACATACACAAAACCAACAAAAGATTGAATCTTTAGGCATAAACACAAGAAAAAATCACGATTTTGATTAACCCATTTTTTATGACAACAAAAAATCATTACCCAAAACTACAAAGAATCACTAGTAAAGTTATGAAATCAACATAGAACATACCCACATATAGAAATCAATAGAACAACAAACAGAACTTCCAAAACTCCAATAAAACAACAAATTGTTTTGCTTACAGAATCAAAATCATCAAATACACACAAATCAGGAGCTCATTCTAACAAAGAACAGACCCAAACAAGAAAACCCAAAAATCTACCGAAATATCTGTGCCTTTGTACCTCAGATCCTCAGATCCACATACCCAACCCTCGATCTAATCCGATGGAACTACTGGCGAAAGAAGAGGGTTTTCAGGTGAAGAGAGAAGAACAGAAGAGAAAAGAGAAAAACATAAGAGAAAAGAAGAGTGAAAGACTGCGTAGGGTTTTTTTTGAAGATAATATAGTAAGTATGGACGCTTAGGATTAATGAGTTAGGTAGATCTAACGGCCTAGAGTAATCGGTTTTTTTCCGTCGGTTTCGGTTAACCGACAGCCTAAACCTATACCTTATACCTGTTCTAGTTCGGTTCTAGAACCAGAACCTATACCTTAACCCCGGTTCTATCGGTTCGGTTCTTTCGGTCCGGTTTTCTCCGGTTCGGTTCGGTTCTCGGTTTCAGCCGGTTTTCTTGTGCAGCTCTAGATGTGAGTAGAGGATGTGAAGAAGCGGTTAGCCTGATCCTCAGAGAGATCCTCTAGTTTTAGAAGATCTCATTAAGGATGTGAGGAAGCCACATCATCAATAACTGCCTATTTTTTATTTTTTTAATATAAAAATAATATTGTATTCTAAAGGGAACCAATGGAATTGTTACAACTACATTGTTTTATTTAACTAAATGTTAATCCATTGGAGATGAATGTTTATAATGTCCTAAATTTGAGGGATTTATGCTTTAAGGATGTCTTAATTGATGAGCCACATAGGAAACACTACACATTCCCATTGGAGATGCTCTAAAAGAATGAGTTAGATCCATATCAACACTTTGCTTGCCTTATGAAAGAATTGTTTTTTCTTTTTCCAGTTTACCTAAAAATTATATTCGAGGAAGTTGTTTGCTACTTTCCAATCAATCAAAAATTATTATTGTTTGCTTCCATCAAAATTTGCTATAGATATATCATATATGTGTGTTGTTCAGCTTCTTGAAAACTATGAGGCTTAGTCTTATGGTGTCAAGTTTGGCTACTACTTCCACCAAAAGTGTGGTGTATTCTAGTAGTACTACTTCTCTCTCCTAGCAGATGGTAGTAGCTCAAGTAGTAGCTAGTTTGATGCGCTGAACCGTTCAGCGCTGAAAAAGTGAGAAAACGCTGAATGGTTCAGCGTTTTCCTTCAGCGCTGAACGTTTCAGCGTCAAATAACTTTTCCGAGTTTAACCTTTTTTTTCATACACCCAGTTGACACCTTCAGCAATATATCGTGTTTCTAACTCTGTTTTCTCACACTCATGTTACACCACCAATTTACAAACACCGGTTATGCAAAAATGAACAAATTTCATACCAACAAATTCAGAAAACAAATACAAGTTGCACCATATGTAAATTAAAAGATAAA
>JAJJMA010226104.1:0-19440 GCA_023529015.1 Papaver nudicaule
GTCTTCTTTGTCTTCACAGTCTTCATCTTCAAGGTCTCTACTACTTTGTCTATATCCCAATTCCGAAATCTAAACTTTAGTAGGCTAAATCAAGAATTGAGTTTTGACACCTAAAACTGACAACTAGCTTGACATACCAACGCTAGTGGGTTTGACCGGGCAATGCCCTAACAGAAGATATCCGTCGTGAGGGTGACTGGAGATCTCCAAGGCTAGAGGTGCATCGAGTTACTCAGGTGTTTTTGCTCTGAGGTTCTGGAAAAGATGTTCTGCCTTGAAAGATAGAGGGAGCCTTTATTTATAGTGTTGAACTCACCCTGATCTCTCGATAGAGAAGGTGGGAGTCGTGCAAGAGTGGAGGAGTGGAGAACATGAGTTGGTTTCTGTAACTGCTTGAGTTGTGTAGAACATGTCCACTCGCGCCATCTTCGTATAACTGCCCATCATCTCCATCAGTTTCTTTCAACTGCCGTAGACCGCCAGACCAATACCCTTTGGCCAAGGCCAGATTGTTGTGGCGCCCTGGTTCATGGCGCCACGGTCCAAGGGACTACAGCCTTGGCCTTTAGCCAAGGCCAGATTGTTGTGGCCCCATTCATGGCACCATGGTCAAGGGACCACGGCCTTGGCCAAGGTCAACTCGATTGTGGCGTACTTGTGCACTTGTGTTATAGCGTATGCGTGCGCTTGCGCTATGGCGTATGTATGTGCTTGTACTACAACGTGCTTCAAGTCATGGCGTGCTTATCCATGGTACATTAGACCAATATGTGTTTAGAGTGTGGTCTGCTTAAGCATGTTTAGGTTGTTGCATGCCTCTCAGAGAGCTCTGGACATGCCTAGAGCTTCAGTACTTCTGAGGATTTCATTGAGACTCAGATGTTGAGTCATATTTTGGGAGAAAATCCGTCAGGCTGTGTCTCTATCTTGACCGAGATTAGGCGAGGGACCGAGGTCTTTAAATATCAAGGAGGAAACCCGAGAGGGTGCGTCTCCGTCTTGACCGAGATTGGGCGAGGGCCTGCGGTTTTAAAATATCGAGGAGGAAACTCGAGAGGGTGCGTCTCCGTCTTGACCGAGATTAGGCGAGGGCCTGAGGTCTTTAAATATCCAGGAGGAAACCCGAGAGGGTGCGTCTCCGTCTTGACCGAGATTTGGCGAGGGCCTGAGGTCTTTAAATATCCAGGAGGAAACCCGAGAGCGTGCGTCTCTATCGATTCTCCACCATAGCATCGGTGAGCAATTTAGTTCTGATGTCGAGGAACTCGAAGCGATGTCGACATGAAGTAAATTGGTGGTTTTATGTGTTGATGGGATGAATAGGAAATCACACTACGATATCATTCTCTCGACTCGGAAGCTATAAGAGGGAACTCGTAGAGCTATAGAGATCTGCCTGAGTAGGCAATCACTTCTTGGCAAAGTATAACAGAAAGATATTTTACGATTTTATCCCTTCATCATTTTTCACCATTTACAACAGCTCGCCACCAATTTATTGTATCGCTCCCAAACCTCAAACAAAGTCTCACCCACCATTTAGCGAATAAATGATATCTCCCTCTTTAGTTGAGTAGCTCGAGAAGCAGGAAAATACCTGTTAGGGCATTGTCCGGTCAAACCCACTAGCGTTGGTATGTCAAGCTAGTTGTCAGTTTTAGGTGTCAAAACTCAATTCTTGATTTAGCCTACTAGAGTTTAGATTTCGGAATTGGGATATAGACAAAGTAGTAGAGACCTTGAAGACGAAGACTGTGAAGACAAAGAAGACATCAATTATTCTTCATCGATAAAAGGTTAGTAGGAGTTATGACTTTATGGATATTCTTCTATTTCTACTTTCTCTATTCTTTCGAAATAGTCGACTACTTTAGTAGTGATAATAGCGATTGAGATCGTATTCTTGTGTAACGTGACCTTGTGTCATGACCAGTATTTGATCCCACAAATTACTGTGAGTACAAGAATGTATGAGACAGATTTGGTGCCATGTGTCCATAACAATGGTTTGCTTGCAAACTGTTAGTTGGATATGGATGAATCTAAAGGAGTACTCTTGAGCAAAGAGTCCATGGATCACAGCTGAGGACGTTCTCACGTCTAAGTTCTGGCTCAGCTCAGTACTTCCAGCGGAATCCAGATTTGACGAAATCTGACAGGTGGACGGTTCCCGAACCGGTTCGCAAACCTGAAACTCGAAATTCTTCTGAGTTCGAAGTGCTGAACATTTCGCGAACCAGTTCGCAAACCGGAATGTCGGTCACTTTGTTGGTTGTCGGATTTAGTGAATATTCTCCTAGAATTTCACTCTGAGTCAAATTCCAAAACTCCTTTATCTCTTAGATGTACTTGGTTATACAGAATATCTTTTGTGTTCCATCTAACGATCCTCAATGAGTCAATAAGATAAGATTATCTCTGGTCTGTTTGATTTCTATCTTGAAGTGTTTTTGAGCTAACAAAACACTTGTCAGATAACTCTAAAAAGAATTCCAATTGAGATTAATCTCTATTACTTGGTTGCCAAGTTTAGGGTTTCCCTAACTTGTGGGACAAGTAATTGATTGATTTATTCCAAAGCAACCTATCTTATTGAGTGCTATAAATAGAGGTGTCTACGGACAAATACCGCAAGCATCAAGCATACGTGAAGGTCCTTAGGTAAGATAGCGTAAACTCTTTTCACTTCGGTGAATGCTTGTTGTGGTATAGTCATCCTCTATAGGTTGCAGCTCCTCTGGGAACTCCCTACGACTATAAAGACTTCTCTTGAGAGTTGGGAAGCACATGTAGGAGATTGAAATCATCTTTGGTTGAAATCGGATTAACCTATAACCTTGGTAACCTGATCACGTTCTTGTCTATTCTAAAGTCCGTCTCTTCTGGTATAGGGCTATTCAAGAACTGATACGTTACTCAACAAGGTTGGAAAGGTAGCAACGCACGGCTGCACTCGGTGTTGTAAGACCTAGTTGGCTCCAGTTATACAAGTTCCTTAAGTGGTTCTTCGTGTATAACTGAGGTAGATTCGAATTGGGCATTGCTTACTTGGTTTGCTTGTCAACCCCGGTTCAAGAAGTAGATTTCCGTATGACCTGGATTTAACAATCCGAAGGAAGTCATCTTATGTATGGTAAACTGATAGAGGACAATTACACCATACGTCAACATTTTGGTTGAAAAGCCAGTATTGCTGACACAAGCCTTTGACATCGGTCAAAGCAACTCCTAGGCCTGTAAAGGACGTCAGCTGGGGGAATCAAGTGCGTGACGATCTGTGGGGGATCTAGAGACGTAAGGAAGGCGACAGTAGCCTATTCACTTGGAGGGCTTGAGTTGGTCTCTGCTACATCCCAGACCGAAGTCTTATAGTAGGCTAGTGTTTGTAGTCAGTTTGTACTGGGCGGTGTTCAAACTGGACGAGGTCCCGAGGTTTTTCTGCAAGGCAGTTTCCTCGTTAAAAAAATCTCTGGTGTCTTGTGTGCTTTTACTTTCCGCATTATAACTCTGGTTTATAATTAAAGCACCAAGTAGTACGTTATTGCATAACTGTCGAGTTAACTCCAAAGTAATCTTTGTCGAGGTCTAACAACTCCAGTTATAAGTTTGGATATTGGTTTTTGAGATCGTCCAGACTTAAACCATAAGACTCACGAGCCAAAACGAAAAGTTGGTAGTATTTCGGTACCCCTCCTTTTTTCAATACCTTTCTAGGAAAAGTTGTTTCATTGATTTCCAAGTTGTAATACTACTCGGTGATAAATAATAAAGCCACTCTTTAGCCGAACCTTGCAAGGAAAATGGAAAAGCCTTCAGCATGGCTCCATCTGCATCATTATCATCCTTAGGAAGCATGGCCGCAACAATGTTATGAAACTCCATGATTGCTTGGATCTTCATTGGCCATTCCATGGAACTTAGGAAGCTCTCTGAGCAACCCTGGTTTAATCTCAAACTTTGAGGTTGTTTAGATACACCAATGTTGTTCATCGAGCTTGTGAGAAGCTAGTTCTCTAAGTGTTTTCTCAGTCATAACTTCTTCGGTTTCCAGAACTTCTTCGTCTGAAATTTTTGCTATTTGAGGTTCTTGTAGCACTATCCCTCAGCGAGTAACAATACCGCAGCGTTCGTATTCCCAACGTGTTGGTGCCAGAGATAAGTACCTGAAACAAGAGACTCAAATATGAGTATAGAAATAAGAAAATAGAACCCAAAAATAAGATAACAAACGCTATTGCCTCCCCGGCAGCGGCGCCAAAATTTGATGCGTTGTCAAAAGCACAAATATATTGAAGTCCTAAACCTTCACAATATATATAATCTAATATAGAAATAAGAACAGGTTCGTCCACAGGGAGGTATTGGTTGTTATAAATTTCTGAATCCTAAAGTAACCTGGGGGGATGTTTGTTGTTTTAATACTAAGAATAAAATAAAATAAAAACAAGTAAAACTGAAGCAAAGAATAATATAAAGTAATCAAGAGTTGAGAATATTGGTTAAGGGTTCATCTTCAATCACATAACATGCATATGAATAATATATGGAGTATCGACTTAATCTATCATCATCAAAAGCCCTAGAATAATTTATCGCAAATATATCCCGAAATTTCCTTGAATCATAATGCACTATAACGATGTATGCATGAATCCTACGTAGAGAATAACTCAGCACATCAAGTAACTGAGTTCAACTCTCTAAGAGCATTAAGTTTTGTGAAATAGGCTAATCAATGCAATGAACTACCATGAATAGTTCATTCAACAAAGGTAATATCCTACATATGATTCCCAAAGCTATCACCACCTCAAGAATCATATCGTGCTACTTATGAATAAGTTCTTCAACTATTTCATATCTCCAAACCTAATTCTAGCAATAGATATAAACACAATCTAACTCAATTGGCCACTTGAATAAAAAGGTATTCAATCTTAGTGTAGTACATCAATCATACACTCAAACGCATAGTAAAATAAAATCGATAATGAAAAGAATAAGTTTTGAACTCCATAATTAATCAAATAACATGTTTTGCAATTTTAGACTACATCCTCAACCAATAAAGAGTTATTTAGCTACTCATGTTCTTATTGAAAGCAAAAGAAAACATAATGAAAGTGATAAAAATCATAAAAACCCTTGATGAAAGCTCCAATCTTGCTCCCAAAGTTCCACCACAAAAATTGTCTCAAAACTTTGCCTCGTAACTCGTGTTGAAAACCTAGCTCCCAAAACTCTGTCTCTGGCGTGATCTTTTTTTCCTCTGTAAATCTGCCCTTTAATTGACACAACATAGTACATACCAAAACAGAACCCTTATTTCCTAAAACAAGTCCAAATTCGAAACCCATTATAACCTCCAGGCCCAGTTCGCGTATACCCGTCTAAGCCCAGAACCATAGAACTTACACGCCTGTCAGTTCCGTGAAACTGACGACCTGCTTCGTTACCCGTGCGAGTCGCACACGCACCTTCTTCCTCCTTCCTGTCGGATCCGTGAATCCGACTGTGAAACTTCAAACTCCTCCTCAGACATTTCGATCTTCATCACAAGATTACCACAAATCAACATTCAACATCAAAATTCATCACAACCCAAGTTCTGAACTGCAGTATAAACATCAATACACCTTCCAATTTCTCCTTCAGCCACCCTCAATCTTCACAGTAGCAACAAACAACCCATATGCCCTTTTCTAACCATCATCATCTCAATAAACTCCAATTGTGATTAAAATCAACATAATCTCGCCCATTCTCGTCATCTGAAAATGACCTATTCTTCACATTCATCAATCCGGCATAAGATCCCCTTTTCCTGAAACCTGAGCTCCATCCTGTCCATTCTCTGCCATGAACCTGGTGAGCTCCTGGTGCTGAATACGTCCCTGATTCTGCTTCATCTTCTCCTCAATTGCAACTTCTTTCAGTCGCCACCGTTTCTCTGCTCTTCCTTTGTCTGTGTAAGCTTTGTGTTTCAGACATAGATCTGAAAACAAAAGGGGAAATCTGCGTTATTTTGAAGTGGATAAGAGGGTGTCCCTTATCAACCTTCTGGGGATGGTTGTAACACGCGGCTGCCCTTTAATCTAAAATGGTTGCTCCCTGGTGGCCCGAAGAAAACCGCTCCGGTGCTTCAGTAATTTGTATTGACTCCCATATGGCTGCCCGCAGTAGATGTTGTGCCTGCCCCTAATGATTCTAATTTCCAACACCTTTAAAGCCTTGCTCTTTTCTTGTATTTGAATCGATCAACTTCGAGAGTTGCCAAGTGATGATTAAGCTGTTTTTTGCTTCATTTTATTATTAAACTTCAAAATACCTGCAAAATAGAAAATAGGGTAAATTAGGTACCCTTGAATATTGTTTAGGTGCATAAATTAGGTACCCTTGAATCGGTGTTTTGAGCACCTATCAACTACGTCATGGTTTGGCTCTGATTACAGAAGTTCTGGATCATTTATTTGATTCTTGATATATGAAAATCTTGTATGCCATATCATACTTTGAGATTCGAAAACATATTCTTGATTATCTCATCATATGGATTTTCATAGTTCGAAACCTCATTGTAGGTTTTGGTAAAACTAAACTTTGATTTCGAAACCATAATCTGGCTTTCGCATCCATTAGCTATTCGGTCTAAAAGTTAAAATGTGACCAATGAGAGAATATGAGTTCGAAAAGATGTTTGCTGGCTAACAGTGACTTGAGAATCGAGAGCAATGTGTCTTGACCATGTGAGTTCTAAAAGGTCGAAAAGACCCTGGGGTTTCCTAAATGTTAATGTGAACCGAGAAATATAACCTGTGCGTCAAGGACAAAAAGGTGTGATGCTAAAATGTCTCTTGACCACACAGACTCTCAAGTTCGACCCCAAACATTTGTGACGAGAATGATATGTGTTTCTTGTTTCGAAACCTTAACAAAGGTTTTGTTAAAATAAAATCTATAGTTCGAAACCTAAATTTGGTTTTGTTATGTGGAAACTTGATTTGGGAACCTAAATTCGGTTCTGGTCATATAGGAACTTTAGGATCCGAAACCTTAATTTGGTTTCTGCCAAACAGTATGTAGATTTCGAAACCTGAAAATGGTTATCTCAGAATGCGTATTTTCGAAGTTCAAAATCTACCATTTTGATTTGTGCTTCAACGAATTAATGAGTTTTATTTCTCGGTTTGAAGTTTGAATTTGTTCATCTTCAATGTACAATTAAGCTGGTTTGAGTCATAGTCAGGAATATGGTTCGTCGCTCTAGTTAGTAGACACATGATTTCTGATCAATATTGTACGTGATTAGATCTTCGTATGGATATACTACTCGATCAAATATTCATTTGATTTATCATTTGATGTTTTGATTTGCATTGTTGGATATCATTAACGTGATCATCTATATTGGAATCGAGAATTCATGAGATTCAACATTTTGCTATTACTCGATGAATCATGCACTTTATTTTGTTGGTATATATTTTTGTCTGATTCGGAATTTCCATTGAACCTACGTGTTCACTTAAGCATAACACACAAGGCTTGCCCTCGTCTGCTATGATACGTTTATACGGAACATTGAGCCACGTTGGACCAGATCCCACTTCCACCTAGGATCGTTCTGGCCCGTCCAGCAAAGCCTAGGAAGTAGGGCTGTCAACGGTAGTTATCGGAACGGATAGTCGCTCTACCGCTTCCATTTGGATAACTTTTATCGGATATCCGTTATCTCTTAAGTTCCGTCGGATATATAAAAATTACTATGATTGCCGTTATGGTTAACTTACCGGATATCGGATAATATTCAGTAATATCCGTTAAGAAATAAAACATACGAATTTGTAGTGGAATCGAGGAACTAGAGTACCTAGATCGAGTCTGTGAAAAATAGGGCCTTGAAAATATATATGAAATTGTGAAAGATTGAAAGTCTAGAAGAGTAGAAGAACAAAGAAAATAAGAAAAATGATACTCGTGTCTTGGTATATGGCTTTAGGGAATTAAAAACATACAAATTTATTATAATACCCTTCAGGGCCGGCCCTAAGCACAAGTTCTCAAAGATCATCTTTGGGGCAGCAAGGCCCGGGGGCATCAAAAAGATTTTTTTTCCAATAGAGGGTTTATTAAAAAAAGATTATTTTGTAAGGGTTTTGTTGTAAATCAAAAAAATGTAAAACAAAACCCAAAAAATAAGCCTTTTGTTTCATCCGTAATCGTGCTCTCTTTCTCTCTGAGTTCAAAACAGAGAAAACCCTTTCTCCTTTCCTTCTCTTACAACAATCTCTAATTTGATATTTTGATTCATCCACCACCTCTAAATTCAAGGTTTGTTAATAACCTTTTCTCCTTTACTTCATTCACTGTATGAATTGTTTTTAATTATCGGTTTGATTATTCCCAGATTGTAATTTTAGGGCAAAAATTAAAACCCTCAATTGAATCAGGTTGATAATTTTCAATGTTTCTAGCGTAATATGCATATGTAATTCACATAATTTGATTTTAACTGGATTTTGGGTTATTATAAAATCAGGGTAATATGGAATTGTTCTTGTTTAGAGTTTATGTGAAGCAATTTTGGGCTTGTTTTTAACTGGATTTTTCAAATTGATTGTAGGTAGAGCCGTGGTGGGTGGAAAAGAAAACAACCATCTGAATATCAAAATAGAAAGAACCAAAAGAAGGTGTTAGAATCTATTAAATCCCTTGAGGGTTCGCTTGATAAATTTGTGGTTAGGAATTAACCAACAGTTCAAAATGTGGATACTGAAGCTTGTGATGCAAATGATAATGGTATGAATGCTAATGTGGATAATGCTACAGCTGAAAATGGTATGAATGAGGGCAATGCGAATGTTGGTGTGGTTGATATGAATTTGGGCAGTGGGAATGAATGTGTGCTTTAGTATACATTCAACTTGTTTACTGCAAATGCCACGAAGGTTGTAACAGGAAGGGGGCACCATTTTACTTGTATTCTTTGGGGCAACAAAATCCCAGGGCCGGCCCTGATACCCTTGTAAATATGGGATATCGGATAATATCTGACGTATAGTAGCTATACCATTGCCGTTTGGCTAACTAGCAATTATCTGTTAGCCTATCAATATCAGATATCCGATATCCGTTATAAAAGATAATATCCTATAGGATATCAGATTTTCGGATCAGATATTGGATTTTTCGGATGCCATTGACAACCCTACTAGGAAGTGATGTCGACATTATCATAGCTGATGACGACATTTGGAAGTAATAATACCTTAAGGAGATTTTCGAAACAAAAGGACACGTTTTTGAATTGAGCTATTTCCCAGGGATCATATTTGGTAAGCACCATATTTCGAATTAAATGAAATATCCAAATATACCTTATCAGTATTATTTGCTTTGATTGCTCTTGGCCAAACATTTATTGAAATATATTTTTCTTCAGTGTAAAATGCTAGAGTATTAGATCTCATTAAATGTTATGAGTCTAAGTGAGGTATTTCGGAACATATATGGAAATGTGCTTTAATGAATTTACGAAATTAAGTTAGCCTCATTTCAAAGCTAAGCCTTAGTCAATATAAATAGGAGTGGTATCTCTCCTGAAAGCTTTGTCCCTCTACCAAGCCTTCCTTCGTAACTATAAGCTTGTGATTATCGCTTTTCTTCTCAGTTACCTTTGAGCTTTTTCTCTCGGTCCAGAATTGCAAGAAAGTGTTCTCTAGGGATCGAAAAGCCTAGAAGTACCTCTTACGGGAAACTAGTTTATGTTTACTAGTCTTATTTGTATTGTACTTGTGTTCTGTTATATCACGTCAATCAAACCTTGTGATCTTGTTTATTCTATGATCCTTCTCTTCTGGAATAAGGCCACTCAAGATCGTTGTGATTTAAGCATACTCTTTATCTATTAACCTGGATTTATCAGCAAGTCGCGTTCGGTTTGTGTGCCTGAATTATAGATATTGAGTGGAATTAAGATTGTTGTTATTGGATTTATTTATTGCAGGTACACTGTTCTTCACGATCATATCATATTGTACTTGCTCCAGCTGTTTGCTTGATTCCAACTAGGACGACAAGGTTGCTTTTTCGGTAGTTTTGGTTTTGAAACTTTGATCGATATCTTGAGGGGTTTATTACCAAGTAAACTTGTACGTTATAATTAACCTGATTTTTATCCCCAATCCATCCAAAGGATTTACCAAGACATTGTCTTGCGTCGGACTGATCCTAGTGATTCAAACTCAGGTTACACAGATCTGGATATTGAATTTTGGGATCGTCCAGATATGACCATAAGTCTCACGAGCCCAAACGAAAAGTTGGTAGTATTTCGGTACCCCTGCTTTTTCACATGTTTCACACACTAACATACATAACAACATAATATCAAAGTAAAGAGAATGGTTAAAGATACCATACAGTTTAACCTTCCAAGATTAGAAGAGTACGTCCAAGGGAATCCACTATAATAATCTTAAGTACATCACTCACCTTACAAGGATTTGCTAGTATAATCTCACTCAAGAACACTACTCTTCATTATTGGGCTAGGGAGAGCAAGTAGGCTACACAAATTTTCCTCTCTCTAAACCGGACCAAATTCGTTCGACCCCTTACAAACGAGGGGTCTCTCACCTTATATATATACATATTACAGAATGGGTTACACCTAATAAGGACAACGACGTATCTGACAACTATTTGTCTTCTTTCGCCGACAGACTTCATCGGCGATCTTACTTTCTATACTACATCTTCGACAATTAATCATTTTTTGTATAAGGATTGCTGACGCAGACTCCACTGAGTCAACAAGTCAACTCTTAGAATATCCTTTCCGACTCCTCTTAAATGCTCACCCACTTCTCAACCACCAACTTGTGACGTGCCTTTCACTCGCTAACAGAGGTTCGCCTTCCTATTCTTTAGATATTTTGTTTATCTTTTTTCGCCATGTTTAAGTCGCCGAGGTTCTTGAGTGGGTAATTCCATACTTCTCCCAAGTAACCTTCTTGTACAGCTTCACCTCCATGATGCTTTTATAGGGTGAAGGTATTTTCTACACTCACATTTTGCCTCTTTCATCTCCAAGAGCTTTGGTCGCTGGAGGTGAAATCTTCTTATTTGCCGAAAATGCCAAACCCACGTTCTCCACTTCTTCTTCGATCTTCCACTTGTCTTACATGCGTAGCTTGGTCGACTCCACTTTTGACGTGACAACCTCCTCAACTGGTTGCCCTTCCTTCACTATAAGTTATCTTTTTCTTCTGAATCTCGATTTCATCCTTTCTATCTTTCAAAACCCACTCTCTTTTTCTTCAGAACTTCTAGAGCCCTAAAACCTTAAAACCTTAACTTTAATTTCTTATGTTTCTCCCCAGATTCAGACGAGTGATATCTTTTTCTTACTGATTTTCCTGGTCATTTGATTGCTCTTTTAACTTCTCTAAATCCGGTTATCATTTTATACCACCTTTTCGCCGTTATTCTTCATAACTTTTTCGTGTTCCGTTCACTTGCATCTGCCTCTGCAAATTTTTCCGACGAGTTCTTATTTCCGTTAATCTTCATCTTGCTCTGACGGCTTCTTCCGTTCTATCACTGATGCGTGTCGAAACCGCACAAATATAATTAAGCTCTAAACCTTCACAATATATAATAAAATAATATAGAGGTAAGAACAAGTTCGTTCACAGGGAGATAATGGTTTGTTATTTTTATAAATGAATCCTTAAGTAACCAAAATGGGGGGGGTTTGTTTGTTGTTTGGTAACTAAAAATAAAATAAAGCAAAGCAAATAAACAAAAGTAAATAAATAAAAGCAAAGAATAATATGAATGAGGAAAAATAATATGAAATCAGGAATAAAGAAATATTGGTTAAGGTTTTCGTCTTCAATTGCTCAACATGCATATGAAATAATATATGAAGTCTCTACTTATTCTATCATCATCAAAAGTCCTAGAATAATTCATCGCAAATATATTCCGCAATTTCCTTAAGTCATCATGCACCATAACGATGTATGCATGAATACTACCTAGAGAATAACTCGACACCATGAGTATCAAGTTCAACTCTCTACGAGCATTAAATTCCATGAAATAGACTAATCGATGCAATGAACCACCATGAATGGTTCATTCAACATAGGCAATATCCTACACATGATTCTCAAAGCTATCACCACCTCAATTATCATGTTGTGCTACAAAGTGAATAGGTAATCGACTATTTCGTATCTCATACCTAATTCTAGCAATGGTTATAGATACAATTTAATCCAATTGGCCACTTGAATCATAAGGCACCTAAACCTAGTGTAATACATCAATCATACACTCAATCAAACGGTAAAATAGTGACGATAATGATAATAATAAGGTTTTACTTCATAATTAATCAAAAAGCATGTCTTTGCAATTTAGGACTACATCCTTAACCAATAAAAAGTAAATTAGCTACTCATGATGTTTTTGAAAGCTAAATAAAATACTAAAGAAGTAAAAGAAATCATCAAAACCCTTTGTAGACAAGTTCCAATCTTTCCCCCAAGCTCCACCTCGAAATCCGTGCCAAAAACCCTTGATTTTGCTCCAAAACCTCTGCCTCGTAAAACGTGCACAGGAGAAAACTCAAAACTTGCCTCTGTGAACAGTAACCTCGTCGTGAACAGTGATATCCTTTCTCCTCTATGTTTTTCTTATTTATACACAAAAACAAAACCTAACCTAAACAAAACAAAACAAATCCGAAGCCCAAGAGACCTGACCCATTAACCTTTGCTGAGCCCAGAAACCAGAACCAGCCCAACTCACTGAGTCAACTCGCTCGGTACCACACGTACCAGTCACACGCAGAACCAACTCATTACCAACTCGCTGCCAGAACGTGTGCGAGTCACACGTTCCACTTCCACACGTGCTAACAGCACACTCACAGTCTTCTCACGCCACACATGCCACACACACACGCCATCTCCGCCTGCACGTGCCACTCACACGCTCACCATCTTCCTTCCTCAGCCAGATTCCGACAGCAACCACAGCAAACCATCGCCATCAGAAGCGGAATCAGATGCAAACAACCATTCACAGAAGAAATTGCACTAAACCCAAGTTGCAGAACAGACCCTTGAGCTCAATTACAGCTCTAATTTTCATTTTCATCCACCATCAACTCCCACAGCAGCACAATCAACCCACCTGTGTTTCTCCACTCATCATCAGCTCAATGAGCTCCAAGTCGTGATCAAAACCAGCATATTCTTACCCATTCTCGTTGTCTGTCTTGTCTTCAGATCCTCTGTAATCCCCTTGCCAACAATCTCACAGACAATGGTCACTGTCTTCACCGGGACGGCTATTTCCTTGTTCTTCCTTGACTTGAACCAAAAACACCTCATCTTCTTTGCTTTCCTTCTGTTGATTCTCTGCTCTTGAAGCTCTCTGCACCTCAACTCCCTGCTCTGCTTCTCTGCTCCCTATTCTTCTCTTTTCTCTGCTCCTCTGCTCTAGCCTCACCAACACCTAAACCAGATCTGAATTCGAGTCTCACTTTTGTTTAAGGATAAGGGTCACCCCTTAGCGGCCGGCAGAGATTGGATTTAACCCGGCGCCCTGATCTCTTGGTGGTGCCCTTGTAGACCTTTGTAATTTGTGGCAGCCCTGAGTAGAATATCTTGGGTGCCTTAGTAATCTTCCTTGGATGCCTTCAGTGAACTGTGGATGCCCCTTAGTGATTCTCTTGCGACACCTTTGTAACCTTGCTCTTCTCTTGTACTTGACTCGACCAACCTAGAGTCGCCAACTTGTAGATAGAGTTTCTGCTTCATTTAATTGAATATTATTTCAAATTACAAACAAAATAGAAAACAAGAAAACAAACAATATACGAAGCTTAAGTCGACTAAAGTGCATGATTAAGGTACTCTTGAATAGGTATTTTGAGCACCTATCAATCACCCAAATCTGCCAAAACCCAAAACGCTGAGCCTAAAAGGGTTAGTTGGAAAAATTGTCCATGGTATTGTGTCGCCGCTGGTGTAGACCATATCCACCCTAAGATTTATGTTCTTCCTGGCACTGCGAAGTGCACTACACTAATGACGATACAAAACCTTCGCCGACAAGAAATAAATGAGTCCTGGGATATTGTAGCTTTTGGTCAACTAAAGGCAGGTTTAAAATTTCCTCTCTACAATCCCCACAAGACTTTCATCGTCAACCTCATTCAAGCCATCAAAAGGAATCCTTTTCGGCTAACCAATAACGCCATTCGAGTCATGACAGACTGGAGCAAGCGTCGAGATGGTCGAACCGACTATCCTCACATCGCTAAACTTAATGTTTTCCCAGCTTCAGAGTACACAGTGGAAATATTTCTTGAGCAGTATCATGTTGTACCTTGCACCCGAAAGACAGAGCCTTGGGCTACTCGATTCACTCCAAAGAAGACCATAGAACAAAAGGAATTTCTTCTCGGCGACGTGGAAGAGACTAATACTGAAGATATTCGTACTGTTCGCCATAGTAATGAGAATGGATTCGCCAATCTTCCCCGTGTCGTCGACGGTCCTTGGCTGAAAGGTTGGATATATGAAGGAAAGACTGTCGCTTGAGAATACTTCAATGAGGAGCACTCCTATCTCGCCAAACATAACTTCTAGATTGTGGTTTGGCCTGATGAAGTCAAGTACGCTAAAGATGATCAGGGTAACTTTCTCAAGAATCCTGACTAAAGTTTTATCAAACTTCAACCTTCAACTACTGCGCCGACTGCTGGGACCAAGAGGGGTCGAGGAGCGACCGATGACTCAACTCATGTAACAGTGCTTCACATTGAAATTCTCTCATTAGATTGGGAAAACCTTCGCATGTCTGATGATCAAACCTTTGAAGAATTTAATCACACACTTTCTTCAATAATTAATGCCTCGCAATCGCTTGGAAAAACTATTGATGAAAGAGAAATTATGAGAAAAAATCTAAGCTCTCTACCTTCAAGATATGATTCAAATAAACATGCAATCTAAGAAAAATATGGTTTTGAAATAAAAAGAAGCGATCTTGTGGCTAAGTTAAAAATCTTTGATAATGACTTCATATCTAAAAGCACTACTTTCAAAGCCATAGAGAATCCAAGAGATTACAAAGATCAATTATTATCAGAATCTGATAATAAGGGTGAATCCTCTGATGAGGAGATTATGTCACTCATCACACGTCTATTTAGGGACCTTTCGAAGAAAAAAAACGTTTTGTTAAAGATGCTCCCACATTTAAAAAGTCTTATGACAATATTACACCAAGAAGAGAGCAATTAGAATCTACTGATGATAATATGCCTCAATGTTTTAAATGCAGGGGTTTGGTCATCTTGCACCTGATTGTGCAAATCAAAGAAAATACACTTGAGGAAAAGCTCTTGTTGCTACTACCCTTGATGACTCATCCGATTGGTATGAATCAGGAGAGGAAGTTGATAATTGTGCACTCAGTGCCATGACTATTGATTTTATCCCAGACAATAATGGTGTCTTGAACATGAATACTTCTATTGACTTTGTGAGAAGCACTGTTTCTTTCCGTAAGAAAACAGAACCTCTCATAAACTGTACTTTGTGCGGTATGAAAGGACATATGTACTCTCACTGCTATCGCTACAAAAAGAAAGTCAGATATGTCAATAAATTACAAATAAGAGCAACCATGCTAACACTTCAAATGATTCGTGAATCATATCAGAATAAGCATATGAAAGGTATGGCTTCAAATTCCTCTTCCAACAAGAGATTCTTATAGAGATGGCTCTCATCGAGTTAAGAGAAAGAGGATCACAACTAAGAAATTTAGATCACAAGAGAAAAACTATGTTCAGGAGGATGAACAAAATATTGCTCATACCAACACAAACTAATGTTATGGTAGTGCGATATCATTTTATGTGTTCCGAGAACGACATCATGCACATTATAAGGACATACTAGTAGCCTCTTGTCTCCTATGTATGTTTTTAATTGATTTATGGAGGCCCTTGTATCTTGTTAATTTGTTAAAGCTATTAAATTTAGGGAATTGACAATAATGCTTATCTCTAAATTGTTAAGCACTTCTCCAAAGAGATGAATCCACGCTCTCAATTGATTAAAGTGGTCAATTGTCATGATGGTTTGTGACCAAAAAAACCCAATGCGGTTGTCACAATTGTCTTCTAAAGCACCAAATCTGTGCTACCACATCATAAGCATGGGTCCAAAATGTAATGAGTCGATGTGGGTATCATCACTCTTTATACAATTTCTAATAATTCTCCCTGCTTTTGGCTCCTAAGGCAAGAGTCGAGACCAGGATCCACAGGAACGATCAGAAATCTAAGCAAAAAGGAAGCATGCAATTAGATTTATATATAAACATGTTGTTGATATTCAAAACTTAAAATCTTATTAAAACGGTGATTAATGAAAAATATTATATATATTGGGACACATTGAATCCTTAATGAACAACTAGACGTGAACAAAGTTATCGTCCCACTTCTTGAATTTAGATAGTCTTTTAATTCAACACGTTTCAAAACCGACTTCCTTGTAAAGAATCTACTCTTTAAATGGTCTATTTTTATTTTTGGAAATCCTTTCCAGAAAACCTCTATTTAGGAGGTCTTGGGTGAAGGTTCTCATATCTAAAACACTTTCATGGATCCATCAACAACTCTCTCTGTCACCAATGGTGTAAAACCCATTGCCATGAAAACTGATGAGAATCCTAAGTTTCCAAAGGAGACTAAGAAGAATCTCCTGAAAAACAAGAAGAAGAATATGAAGACCCAGATCCAATACTCCTTAGAACCATATAATTGTTTCTATTGTTAAAGAATGTAAAGAAACCAAAAGAGAAGTTCAAACTCTTGGTGAAGTATTTTTGAAGTCGTTGTAAGTTCAAGAAGCCATCATGAAACAACATGAAACTCTTCTTATCAGTCTCAACCAGAAGATTCATGAACCATATGTTCCTATGAGCACAACTAATGTTGAAGGAACGACGAACATGATAATTATATCAATAATCTCTTAGCATAGTTAATTCCTTTTAAAAGTTATCTTTGTCCTTTGGGTTTTGGGTAATCACTATGCTAAAAGTAGTTATTTTTTAGATTAAAAGCACTGCATGCTTGTACTACTTCCATGTTTTTATTTTCATCAATTAATAGATTTTATTAATTTAAATCTTGATAGATGATTGCAACACGTATTATCCTTTTGATTATGTTGCAAACGTCGTAAATTCACTTTTATAGCCATATCACCCTTTTTGGGTAAAACAATTTGCGAAGAATTATCAAAATCTATGCTTCTGAATCTTATGGCTAAGAGGAGACGATTTTGATAAGGAGCTCCCTCATAAGCTACAATTTTGGACTCCGTTGGATAAAACGTTATACTTCTAATTGTTAGTCGTAACGTGCTAAGAAGGGGAACCCTATGTTTTCTCTAAAGGTGATGTTTTTTTCATAACTCTATGAGAATATGAACGGCTAAGCCTTGAATTCTTACGTTCATTACTGGCTAGGGAAGAAAAACATAATAGTAATTTTACTTGTAAAATTATACTAGAACCCAAGATTCTATATATTTTTGGGGTGTGCGGCTGTGGAATTGCGAGATAATTGCGCCTTTAATCTCTCCTTTTAGATATGTTTACATTTGTGTACATTAATCTTGCGCTATTTTATGATGATACCTATTTTATTTTTCTATTTGTCTAATTTTTATGACACAAAGGGGGAGAAATCTTAGTAGTTTCAGGGGTGAAAAATCTTCTAACTACTACGACATATGTCATATAAAAGAGAAAAAATTTCGGCATTGTCATAGTCATGTCTAAATCGAAAGTTAGTGTATTTATTAAGGGGGAGAACATATCATATTGTGTAGTGTCTTTAAGCATCGGCGCAATATGGTTACAAGTTTGTATACTACTCAATTGCATAACAACTCTTGTTGGACTATGTCCTTCTAGAACCAAGGTGTTTTGTGACCTATGGGTTGTTATCTACCCTTGTAATCTTCATTTGTAGGAACACACGATCATATCTGAAGACGTTGAAGATTACAGGAGATCAAGTTTACATTATGGTTAGGGCTAAAAGATTTCACTTTTTGAATCCATATGTAAGATTGGTTTTGTTACTAAAACTTACAAAGGGGGAGATTGCTAGAGCATAGCTCGGTTGAACCCACTGGCGTTTCTATCTCAAGTCAGTTGTCAAGTTTAGTTGACGAAAACTCAATCCTTAATTAAGTCTACAATATCAGTTCGGACTAGGATAGGTTAGGTATTCGAGACGAAGACCATTGAAGATGATGACCGGAGCTTACACACTTGATATATTCATCGTCCTCATTGAAAGGTTAGAAAGCTTTTCCTTTGGTTTCGTATTTACCATTCTATCAATTAAAATAGTCTATGATATTGTTTATAGTGATCTCGAAGGATCAAAGACTAGTTCTCTTAGCTTTATGATCACTAAGGACCAATGCCTAAGCAAAATATGGGAACAAAACTAGTTCTTGAATTTCACCTGAACAGCGTACGCGTTCATATGCTGGAAGGGAAAATTCCTGAACTCAGTAGTTTCTCATGAACGATTTCATATGCGAGTTCAGAAACTCCAGAACTCTGAGAAATTGTACATGAACACATTCATATAAGCCATGGTTTAAAACTTCTAAATAGAGGTTTTGCCTTTTGTGAATGGATTCTCAAACTCGTTCACATTAAGGCCCATGGAACTCTTGTCCACAATGGTCTTTATGTTCGCGTATTCTTACATGTACTCCATAGCATGGACAACTTGCTTAGCCATTTGCTATCCTTCGATTCGGTCAAGGTGAGTCTTCTCACAGGCTTTAGGTTTTTAACCAACGGGTAAAAGAAGATTGAGATTGGACCTCAGCAAGCTTGTGGACTTCTCTTCGGAAGCTTGCGTGAGCCCTACTCAAGGTTGCTTAACTTTAAAGAAAAGCCTCCCTTGATGATCAATATAATTAGATGACCTTCTGCAAGATACAAATCAATCCTCTACACATATGTGTATCCTTGCATAAAGGTTGGTCGCATCTCGAGGCCATTTTCTTGGACTTCGACTATTTAAATGACTTCATTTGAGGATCTTGAAGCACATGTCGGAATCAATATTCCTGATCATGTATCTTAGGTCTATTGATTTGTTGATCAATTCAATCAAAAAGGACCAAATATTTGATAATAAGGTTGCACTCGGTGTTCTACTTCCTAGAAGCTCCCTAATGCAATTTACGAACTAGGCTTAATACTAAGTTTTTCATGTGTTAAAAGGTACAACTGTTTAGGCTAGATCAATAAGCCTTATTCAGTATATCTATTTCCATTAACCTTGACTTTAAGTCTAAAGGA
>JAJJMA010226114.1:0-11835 GCA_023529015.1 Papaver nudicaule
TTTTACACTTGTGCTACAAAAGACATAAACATAACTCTCAGCTTGAGCTTTACGTTATGACTTGATCACTTGTGATCAGTGTGTCTTATGATAACTCCGCTTTACCGCTTGTGGTATTAGTATGTAGTTATGACGTTTCAATATTGCTTAGAGCTTTCTTTATCTTCTCCGTCTCTAAGTTAATAGAAAAAGGTTTTTCCTAAAACCTTTTCGAGTTGGATATATATAGCAATGTGATGTTATCTCGGTAGTACTACGGGATTTGATCCATCACAGTATTGTGTCTCTTCTTACCTAGTCTGGCTCTGTCGGATTGATTGCATATATTTATATGAGCCAATGTAAGAGAGATCGTGACTCACACTTATGTTGTGTAGACTCGAAATACTGTTGTTTCTGAGATTCGAATATGACGTCGTGGTTTGGCTCTGAACTCTGAAGTTCTGAATCATTCATTTGATTCTGTATATGAATATCTTGTATGTCATATCTCACTTATGGATTCCGAAACCATATTTGTGTATCTCAACTTATGAAGTTTCAACGTTTGAACCTCAATGTAGGTTTTGATAAAACTTGACGTTGATTTCTAAACCAAAATCTGGATTTCGCATTCATAAGCTATTGGTCCGAAACGTAAACATTCTGACCAATGAGATATAACAGATTCGAAACTATGTTTGTGTGGCTGACAGTGACTTGAGAATCGAGGCCAATGTGCCTTGACCATGTGAGATCTAAAAGGTCAAAAAGACCCTGGGGTTTCCTAAAGGTTTATGTGAACCGGGAAATATATGCCTGTGCGTCGAGGCTAAAAGCTGTGATGGTGAAACGGTTCTCGACCACATGGACTCTCAAGTTCGACACCAAACATTTGTAGAGAATTTAATGTGTTTCGTGTTTCGAAACCTTAAACAAGGTTTTGTTAAATAGAATCTAGATTTCGAAACCAAGCTTTAGGTTTCGCTATATGGAAACTTGATTTGGGAAACTTAAATAAGTTCCGGTCATATAATGAACTTTAGGTTCCGAAACCTTAATTTGGTTTCTGCCAAAACTGACGTACGTTTCGAAACCTTAATATGGTTGACTCAGAATGCGTAACTTCGAAGTTCAAACGCTACATTTTTGATTTGTGCTTCAACGAATTAATGAGTTTGATATTCTCGGTTTGAAGTTTAATTCGTTCATCTTCAATGTACAACTAAGTGGGATTGAGTCATCATCTGGAAAATGGTTAGTCGCTCTAGTTAGTGGACACATGATTACGGATCAATATTGTACGTGATTAAATCTTCGTATGCTTTACTACTTGATCAAATATTCATTTGATTATTCATTTGATGTTTTGATTTGAATTCTTGGATATCATTAACGTGACATCTATATTGGAATCAAGAATTCTGGAGATTTAACATTTTGCTAGTTACTCGTGGAATCTCGCACCATACTACCAATGGTATATCTATTTGCGTGATTCGAAACGTCCGAACCAATATGTTCACTTAAGCTTAACACACAAGGCTTTGTCCACGTTTGTTATGATGCGTTTATGCGGAACGTTGAACCACGTTGGACCAGATCCCACTTCCACCTAGGTTCGTCTGGTCAGCCCAGCAATACCAAGGAAGTAATGTCGACATTATAAAGCTGATGACGACATTTGGAAGTAATAATATCTAAGGAGATTTTCGAAACTAAGGACACGTTTTCGAATTGAGATCTTTCCCAGAGATCATATTTGGTAAGCACCATATTACGAATTAATAAGAAATATCCAAATATACCTTAAGATATTATTTTCTTTGATTGCTCTTGGATAAACATGTTTTGAAAATATATTTTCTTTATGGAATATATTTTTCTTAAATGTAAAATGCTAGAGTATTAGTTCTCATTAAATGCTATGAGACTAAATGGGGAATTTCGGAACTATTATGTAAATGTTCTTTGTGGAATTTGCGAAATTAAACTTTGCCTCATTTCAAAGCTAAAGCCTTAGTCAATATAAATAGGAGTGGTATCTCTCCTGAAAGCTTTAATCCCCTTGGCCAAGCTCTTCTTCGGAATTGTTAGCTTGTGTTGCCGCTTTTCTTTTCAGTTACCTTTGAGATTTTGCTCTCCGTCTAGAATTGCGTAAAAGTCTTCTCTCGGGATCGAGAAGCCTAGAAGTACCTCTTACGGGAAACTAGTTTATGTTTACTAGTCTTCTTTGTATTGTACTTGTGTTCTGTTCTATCACGTCTATCAAACCTAACAATCTTGTTTATTCTAAGGTCCTTCTCTTCTGATATAAGGCCACTCAAGATCGTTGTGATTAGAACATACTCTTTATCTTTTAACCTGGATTTGTCAGCAAGCCGCTTTCGGTTTGTGTACCTAAACTATAGATATTGAGTGGAATCAAGACCGTTGTTATTGGATTTGTTCTTTGCAGGTACATCGTTCTTCACGGTCATATCATTTCGTACTTGCTACATCTATCTGCTTGATTCCAACTGGGACGACAAGGTTACTCTTTCGGGAGTTTAGGCTTTGAAACCTTGATCGATATCTCGAGGTGTTTATTGCCTAAGTAAACTTAATATCCTCGCTCTTTGTGTGAAAAGACTTCGGTGAAATATTTGTTAGTTACCAAGGATATCATCTAGCGATTTAACCTGCCGTTATTTGGTTGTTGTCCATAAGGTTGTAATCGTCCGATTGGAGGTCGGGTAGCGATAGTCCTTGCGACGGGCTGTGAGGCAACTCTTGCGTAAGACAGTAACGGGCGTCTGTTTACGTAAGGTATTACATGTGCGTGACCATCTTGATGTGGTTGGAGGCGTATACTGAGGGGAAATCTTTATGACTAATAGTCGTATTAGGGTCATATTGTCTGCACCAGCTAGTCCGAAGTCTGAGACTAGGTGTGTTGGCGGCTTAATTCTTAAGAGTATTCAAAACTGGACTAGGTCCCAGGGTTTTTCTACGAGTTTGTAGTTTCCTCGTTAACAAAATCTTGTGTGTACTTTACTTTACTTCCGCATTATATTTGAGTCATCTTATATAATTAAAGTATCGTACTTGGTTGGTTGACATAGTCTTTCGGATTCTTGTATTGACTCCCTTGCGAATCAATCAGATCTGAAAGAGATCTTGTTCTTGAGTTCTTGATTTCAGGAACCGGTCAAGGTTTGACTTATAGGTGGACTAAAATAAAATATTGGTGGTGTACTCGGTACCCTCGTGTTTTCATATACCACAACAAGCATTCACCTAAGTGAAAAGAGTTTACGATCAATTCCAGAGAGAAATCTCACGTATGCTTGATGTCAGCGGTTTTTCGTCCCAAAACCCTCTATTTATACCACTCAATAAGATAAGTTGCTTAGGAATAAAGCAACTAGTTACTTGTCCCACAAGTTTGGTAAACCCTAACTTGCAAATCAAGTAAACAGAGATTTATCTCAATTGGAATTCATTAAACACTTATCTGCCAAGTGTTTTGTTAGCTCAAAAATACTTCAAGATAGAAATCCAACAGATCAGAGATAATCTTTATCTTATTGACTCATTGAGATTCGTTAGATGGACCACAAAAGATATTTCGTGATAACCAAGTCCAACTAAGAGATAAAGGAGTCAAAGTTTAACCCGTGTGAAAATTCAGAAGAATTATCCACGTGGACGGTTCGCAAACCGTCCTTCTGAATTCCTGCCAGATACATCGAATATGTGGTTCACGTACATGTACGTGTACAAATTGATGCATTGGAACTCAGGAGAAAATCCAGAGTCAATGTTCACGAACCGGTTCGTGAACCGCCTTAGTTCAGAATTAGGGTTTAACTGGATCCGCTGGAAGTTCTGGGTTGGGCCAGTACTTAGACGTGTTAGACGCCCTCAGCTATAATCCACTGGACTCTTGCTTAAGAGTACTCCTTTAGATTCACCCATATCCTACAAGTGATTTGAAAGCAAACCATTGCTATGGAAAGATGGTATTGAATCTATCTCATGCATTCTTGTAACCTTAGTATCTGTGGGAACAAATACCAACATAACACATGGTCATGTAGACAAGAATACGATCTCAATCGCTATTAGTATCTCTACTAAAGTAGCCGACTATTTCTAAGATAGAATAAGCAGAGTATAAGAATTCCTATCATAGTCATAACTCCTACTAAACTTTTGTCGATGAAGAATAATTTATGTCTTCTTTGTCTTCACAGTCTTCGTCTTCAAGGTCTCTACTACTTTGTATATATCCCAATTCCGAAATCTAAACTCTAGTAGGCTAAATCAAGATTGTGTTTTGACACCTAAAACTGACAACCAGCTTGACATACCAACGCTAGTGGGTTTGACCGTACAATGCCCTAACATCTCCCCCTTTGTTAATTTTAGTGACAAAACCAATTTACATATGGATTCAAAAGATATACAATTAAGTACTAACCAGATGTATCTTGATTTCTTGAATTCTTCAACTTCTCCCTTGAGTCTTGATGTGTTCTTTTTAACTCCTGTTGAAAAATCCGTTGACTGCACCTACAACATATCCACCTAAAACAACCACAAAGGTACGCTTACAGCTTCAAAAGCGATAGATTTATTTTCATCTTTTCGCTCATGATCGAAGATCTTTAGCTTAGCAACAAGGTCATCACTTCTTGTTATGTCTAAGACGTGTACTTCTTGGATGGCATGTTTCTTTGATTCGTACCTTGAGGGTAATGACCTCAGAATTTTACACACAATGTCCCTTTCCGGAATAGCTTTACCTAAAGTGTGACAGGCATTCACTATCTCAGACAATTTGTAGTTATATTCTTCAATGGTATCATCCTCAAGCATTCGAAGGTTCTCCCAGTCAGACATGAGGTTTTGAAGTCTAGCTTCTTTTTCTGTTGAATTCCCTTCGAACACGGTCCTTAATCTATTCCAAGCCTCTTGCGAGGTTTCACATGTGGCCACGTGATGGAAAAGATCAGGTGTTACTGCTGTTTTTACCTGAAAAACACATGTACCGTCTCTGGGTACTTTTGTAGTGCTCGAGATCAAAATCGAACAAGACGAGCCTAAACCAAGTCAATGTCCGTTCACGTCTTGCTTCGGTCACAGAGAGGACGAGGTTGGTCTATGGAGGTAAACAGTGAATGAAACTTGATATCAGGTTGAGAATGTATGTTTCTGGGTGTGAGAGTTCAAGATCTCCGTCGTGAGGGTCACAAGAGATCTCCAAGGCTAGAAGTGTGTTAAATTGCTCAGGTGTTTGCTCTGAGGCTCTGGTGCATTCAAGTGTTCTGAATGTTCAAGTTGTTCTGCCTTGGAAGATAGAAGAAGCCTCTATTTATAGTGTTGAACTCACCCTGATCTCTCGACATAGAAGGTGGAAGCTGTGGAAGAGTGGAGGACGTGAGTTAAGTTCTGTAACTGCTTGAGTTGTGTAGAACGTGTCCATTCAGCACCACTTCCTTGTAACTGTCCATCTTCACTATCAGTTTCTTTCTAACGGTCGTAGACCGCCAGACCAATACCCCTAAAGTTACCCCCCGTGTGATGTTTTAATCTCGTGTAGCATAAGTGTTGCGTAGTTGCATTGAACCAGGAAGCATTGCGTGGCTATGGCCATGATTTTTGCCAATAGTAAGTATGGCGCCATGGCCTTTTATCCTTGCGCCAGGCCAATGGCGCCATGGCCGTGTTTTGGACAGGCCAATCATTTTGTGGCGCCATCAATCATTTTGTGGCGCCATGAATATGGCGCCATGGCCTTTTGGCTAGGCTAATCCTTGTGGCGCCATGGCCATGTTTTGGATAGGCCAATCATTTTGTGGCGCCATGAATATGGCGCCATGGACTTATAGCCACGGCCTTGGCTTTTGGCCGAAGCCAAAGAGATGTGGCGCCATGAATATAGCGCCATGGCCTGGGGGTCACGGCCTTGGCATTTGGCCAAGGCCAGAGAGTTGTGGCGCCATGAATATGGTGCCATGGCTTAGGGGCCACGGCCTTGGCCAAGATGTGGCGCCATGAATATGGCGCCATGGCGTGGGGCCAAGGCCAGAGAGATGTGGCGCCATGGCCTAGGGGCCACGGCCCTGGCCTTTGGCCAAGGTTAAGTATTTCAAGCCATGTTTTGGCGTGTTAGACCATGTTTTTGGTCAAGTCATGACCTGTTTAGGTGCGTTTAGGCTGTCTAAGCCGTCATGTATTACTCAGGAAGCTCTGGACATGCCTAGAGTTGCAATGCATCTGAGGTTTTCATTGAGACTCATAAATTGAGTCATATTTTAAAAGGAAATCCATGAGGATGCGTCTCTGTTAACTCGCCACCATAGTATCAGTGAGCAATTTAGTTCTGATGTCGAGGAATTCGAGGCGATGTCGACATGAAGTAAATTGGTGGGTTTATGAGTTGGTGGGGTTATTTAGCACTGTACTATGATATTATTCTCTCCACCGGGAGTTATAAGAGAGAACCCATAGAGAGCATATTTAGCTTGCAGAACAAGTTATATTCTGAGCCATAGAGATGTGCCCAAGTAGGCAATCGCACCACGATAACATTATCTCTACTCAGAAGCTATAAGAGGAACTCGTAGAGCTATAAGGATCTGCATGAGTAGGCAATCGCCTTTTGGCAAGGCATAATAGAGGGACATTTTACATCTTTACCCCTATTCCATTTTTCACCATCTACATTAAGTCCCCTGGTTAGTGTGGAACAGTAATGTTTTACACTAAGCATCAGATGGTGAGAGCAATCCTAATAGTCTTTTCAGGTTTTCATGATATCAACATTAGCAGAGATTATAACGAGCTAATATTCTAATGTGAACTATAGCCATGATGTAAAGCTGAGAATGAGACAATGTGTGAAAACATGCAAATGTAGTTGGCAATTTTATTTTTTTTTTTTTTTGCAGGTGATGGAAGACAAGATGGGTTGTGCCATGGTTGGCACCACGATGGCCGAGGCACAACAGGAGGCCATGGTCACGACGCCATGGCTATGGCGCCATGAAGGCTAAGTGGGAGTATGGGCGTGGCCATGGCGCAAAACCCTAAATTCATTTTTTTTTTATATTCGTGGCGCCATGCGTTTCATGGGTCACAAAATTTGTGGCGCCACAAGCTTTTGTGGTGCCTTGACTTTTTTTAGAGAAGGGAATACTATGCTTAGTGAGATTCCCAGTATTACATATGTGAATGCATACTTAGGCTAGGTCTTAGCCAAGAAAATAAAATGAAAGGAGAGGCTTTACCCGTTTTAGCAGAGAACTTTCCCTCCTTCTTCCGTAGTCGTGATCTGGTCCTTGTTTTTCCTTGATCGTCTCCACTTGGCGAGTGGTTCTGAAATCAGCTGATTTCCGCAGCGCCTTTGGTGTAAGCTCGAGTGGCGTACTTTCCAGTAGGCAAGAAGCGGCTATTGATGTTCAAAGTTGAATCTGTGGTGCTGAGTGAGGTGGAGCACTGAGGCTTTATGAGATAATGACCAATCCAGTGGTAGTCTGCAGTAGAAGTTGGTAGAGAGGTACCGGGGAAGTCAATCGCATTCTTGTTCTTGATGTAGGTCTGAACGTCTCCTACTTCGGTGTAGAACATGTGCCTTCCCGTCTTATATATCCTCTTAACGTGTTTATTGTGGGGATCCCATACTCTCGGTATACCCTTATAGAGAATTCCTCCAAAGCACGATGATTGCGCCAAGTCCCCAGTCGTTGAAGAGGGTGTTGGAGTTAAAATAGGTGAACTACTTGATGAAGATATTTACTTCGCCGTCTTTACTGAGTTGTAAATTTCTAGGAGTATTTCGTCGTGAATTCTGACAGTTCGCGTCTTGCGTGTTCCCTGGTGTTTGCGCCATATCTCCTATCTTGTTCATTGTATCGCCATGAAATTTTGACATAAAGTAGTTAACATCCAGGAGAGTATTGTGTCCAAAAATATCTTCGAGGATCCTCGTAGATTTTCTGCAGTACTCGACGTGGTCTTGCACATGATTCCTGACTGCGTGTCTCGCGTGTGCTGTAGTGTTTGTGTCGTATCTCCCAATCCCCTTGTTGTATTGGTATGAAATTTTAGTATGTGCTGGGAGACATACATAGAAATATTGTGTCCTAAAATCTTTCCAAAATCCCTTGTGGATTTCTCAAACCGGCTGTTTCTTCGCAACGAAAATTGCTGACGCAGGAAATTCTGACAGCTTTTCTTTTCCTCAATGTTCACGCCATATTTCTCAAACCACGTGGAGTTATTGTATAAAATTTTACCACATAGTTGTAGACATTAAAAAGGAGTTTTTGTATAAATTTTACCCAAGAATTCCTCATGGGCTTTCCGCAGCAACTGTTTTGGCTTCGTATGTACATTTTGTCCACTTACTTTGGTGTGTACTGCAATGTTTGCGCCATATCTCATGATCCACGAATTGGATCTCCACGAAATTTTTACACATAACATCATACACCTGTAGGAAGATGGTGTATAAAAATCACCTTCGTATATTTTACCAATCTTCCGTGTTGCTCGTTTTTGTGTAGGCTGTCGTACATCGAACTTGGTATGTAGTCGTGAGAACGCCTTTGTTTGTCTCCGGAGTAGGTTTGCTCCATGGAGACTCAAAATAAAATAACTTCTCCACAAGATGGTTTACCGTCCTTGATTGGTAACTCTAACGCTGAGGCTGTAGGTAATGGTGTTGATTCAGAGAGTTAATGAAGACTGGGAGGACATTATGTGGAGTCATAGAGGTATATGGTGGTGAAAACATCTTGTGGGCTAAGGTTAGGTGAACTTTGGTAGACACCTAATATTGCACATTTATCTATCCTTTGTAGGTGTTCATGGTACCAAAAATATGATATCTTTGCATTTTTAGGCCAGACTTTGTATTTTCTTGTCATCGAGTACCTTTACCTTTATTTTGTTGTTTTTGTAATTTTTTGTAGGTTAAATAAAGCTAGATTGTAGATCGAATGGATGGACTGGAGGAAGAGAGAGACCGGACCTGGATTATTAACGGGTGCAAAATGATATATGCACAAAGATCCCGTATCAACGGACACTTGTATGGGCTGGAAGAATGAAAGCAAGAGGCTACAACATCCGGTTGCGCACGCATAGAACCATGGCGATGCCTGAAGGATAAAGTGGCAGCAGTGTATAAAGAGTGTAAAGAAACGCAGTATATGGGCTAGAAAACTCGAAGTGTCGGGACAAAACAGACTCCAACAGGCTTGAAAGAAGTGGCCCAAAACGAAAGAAGAGGCCCAAAACATCACAACACCATGAGAAAACATATTCCCTGTGCACGGACAAGAAGCACCATTTCTTCCCACCAATTCATTTAATCCTCCCACATCATCACGATCTGACGGCTGCAAAGAAATCCACATGTCCTCCGTCCCTACCCAAAACACCTACCATGGATGCACATGCCTAACACCCAGAAGTTCCCTTTGGTTTCTTTTCTCTCACAGGAGCTCTTTGTTTTCCATTTCATAGAGAATCCTTTCCCGCAGCAAAACCCCCTTTTTTCCCCTTTTCCATTAACTTCTCAATCCACTCCCCAAGAAAAAGAGCATGCGCGTGGATTTCCTCTCAAAACCTACAGTAAATCAAGCACCTAGCTTGGATTCGTTCTCAATTCACAAGTCACAAATCTGTGGTGGGGTAAGCTACCAGTGAGAATTAGGGTTTAGCAATTGGGGGTAATTTTGTGTATAAATAGAGAGGATGTTGGGTACAGAAGGATATCCAGTAAGTTGTATCTCAAGCAATACAATTAATTTTCATTTTCGTTTTCATTATGTTCTAATTTCATTCTCTAGGGTTTAGATGAAACCCTTAACTAAATTCTAGATATTCATGCTTTGAAGTTGTTCTTGGTTTAATTCCTTGCTTCAATATTTTGCTTTCACCTTGTATGTCATGCATCCTTGGTAGTCAGAATCACCCTATGTTGTTGCATCTCAACTCATGCTTAAATTATTATCTTTACTCTAAGACTGGTTGTGTCGTAAGAAGACAACCAGTGCTCGGAGTCATTGCTTTAGTTGATATTAAACTTATCATTTTTGATAACCCATTGAAGATGCGGAAGACTTGTATCTCCCCCGCTTATTCATTTTGTGGGAAAGAACAATTTCACTGCTAGTGTTTGATAGATGTTAAAGTGGTGGATTCAACTCCCCTAGTATCTTCCATCAACTGATTTTACAATATTGCCTTTTACTGTTTTCTATTGATTTGTGTTATAAACCAACCCTTGCTCGTCTTCGACGATTCTTTTGTCTGAATCAGTATTAGTTTTAACTAGAATTCATCGTTACATCATCCAATTCTCTGTGGGATCGACCAGGATTTGTCGTTGCACTATATTGTAGACACCGTGCGCTTGCGGTCAGTTTTGTAGTAGGCTTTCAAGTCCTACCAAACTTCTTGTTGTAAGAGATATCTTCTGGGGAATGTAGTTTTCTATTTTGTAGCGCTGTGGGAATTTTTGTAAGAGGTGTTTCATGGCTCCGTGAGCATGGAGCCACATGAATAGTTTTAATGTAAGGTGTTTCGTGGCTCCACGAATGCGAAGTCACAGAGATAGTTTTGGTAGAAGGTATCTTGTGGCTCCACGACTGTAGAGCCACGAGAATATTTCATGGTGGAAGGTATTCGAGAATTTTGAAACTTGTGAAGGTCTAGTGAGACAAATACCTTTAATCTCCGTATCAAGATTCTTACTCGCACACCCTTGCTCCAGAAGCTTTAACTCTGATTTCTTAGTGATGATCGCTCCTTCTAGCATGTTGTGGTAGAATCTTAAGTGAACAGATATTACGTAGGAAGTCTTTCCCATTCTCCATCTATTGGCACATCTTTTGAAGTCCTTGCGCTTGGAGCACTCCACTCTGTCATCTTTTTGGATCTGGGTTGCCACCGAAGGATGTAGGAGACTCGTTGCTAGTGATAGCTGAGAAGAGCGCCACAACCATGATACTGCTAGCTTGATCGAAAGATGAAGACTCGGTGGCATTCAGAGGTTCTTCAAAGGTTTCGGTAGGCGTGTACACGATCTCGCAGTTGAAGTGGTAAGCTTATTTCTGCTTCTTTGAAAAACTCTTGTAACATGGAATCCCTGGCGGCCTTCAGGTTTCCATAGAGGTGTTGGTAGTGATGTCGGTGTTGATTGGAGTTCTTAGACCTTCCTTCCTTCGAAAGATCTGTAGTGGATAGTCCCCTGCTACATGGGCGTCTCTGCTCAAGCAGGTCCTTCTATGATGATGAAGCGTTTTGGTAGATACATGGGCATATCTGTTATACCTTATGTTTCCTTTGACGAAGTTTCACCATTGATTGGGTCATGGAAGTCAGCACTCCTAACAGTGTTCGGTGCAGTGAAGAACGGCTTTTGTGAGGAGTCCCCAACCATGTTCTGTGTTATCTTATCGACGTCTTTCGCTGGGCTCAACTTCCCTAGAGCAGAAACGTGTTGCTCGCCAGCCTCCTTCAACATTCTCGTGTATTGGACTTCCGGAGATGGTAAAGGCTCGAGTAGGCAGAGCGTCCTCTTTAGTTGTTGAGAATCATCGAGTCGGGGTAATACGGTTGTTTCATTCTTGTTTAGACGTCTAATAGCTTCAGTACTTCTTCGAAGATGATGAGTTTGGGAATCATGTATAGGCTTCGGTCCTCGTACTCCTAGCGGTTGTTGTTGTTGTAGATATGCATCTTGTGTTTGACTCACGTTCTTGTTCGGGACTCTTTGAGTCATATTATGTCGATACCATGTTATCTGGCTTGCTAATGCATCTCTTGTTATCACGAGCTTCCTCAATCCTTAACTGC
>JAJJMA010226118.1:0-21486 GCA_023529015.1 Papaver nudicaule
TTACAAGCCTGGCATCCCGAAAGACGAAGCAAAATTAGGATAAAATGGTGAAGAGGTACATGTTAACATCTTGTTATGCCAGGCCTCAAAGGGATACCAGACTGGTCAATGGAATTGTGATCTGATCAATAATTGATCATCTAGTTGTAGACACCCTAGGCCCAGGCTTTAGGGAAGTTACATTCAGAGGTCGTATTGGTAAATCACATTTTTGAGGTGTCTATAAAAATAAAAAGCCCTAGAAATTTCATTTGGTGTTTTGAGAAATAGAGAAATGAGAGAGTGACATTGAAGAAGCGGCCGACGGTGTTAAACCTGTAAGATTTCTCAGATCTGATCATCAAATGTGTTGTTGCAATAAATCAGCGTTATAATATTTTCTCTCATGGTTCTATTGTTGGTCGTTAACTTCGGGGCACAAAAACTTGGAACAAAGGGTTCATGTTCCATTTTGATTCCTCTAAACTTATCAATGTTTAACTAAAGCTAAATTTTAATGAATTTTACGGACTCTCAACAGATAAGAGCCCAACTGCCTGATCAAAAGATGGCGCGGAGATTTGCCAGGCATTCTGAGTGCAATACGTGAAAATAGGAAGACCAAGAGGACCCATCAATAATACACCAAGATCTCACTGTATGCTTGTGAAGGAAAAATCATCATTTTAAGCCCCGCTAAATTGTAATAGCGGAATGAATCCGTCCAACAGTGTTCAATTTTTTTCTGTCATATCTTTTGTGTAGTATTTGATCCCTACCAAGCAATTTCAAGGCATGAGATTTGTCAAGGGTTCGATAGTAAATCATCAAATTGATTATTGAAGTGAACATAATAACTAGCAGGATTAGCAGTATGAGCGTACATAGTTTATGTTTAGCATTTTCTTCGTCTGATGTTTACCCACAAGAACGTTATACTAGTTTCTCTGCAGTGGACTAATTCAGATAGTTATCATTGTGGTTTATGGAATGCAATGCATTCATTTCCTTTAAAGCCAATCAAATAATCAATGATTTGGACAGTAAAACTGCCTTTCGAAACATATAAAGACAATGACGAAGAGAGGCTTTTCCCATGAATTGTGCAAGGTCCAGAATCATTGTCTACGGCCAACACAATACACCAGATTGTGGCATGACATGTAGAAATGCATCAAAACTAATTTTGAAAGCAGTCAAGCAACTCAACTCACCCCATGGATCTTTGAATGCCATTCTCCACGAAAGAAATGAATTAATGTTGAATAGTCAAGAAAACAAGTCTTGCAATGTTTCTTTGGAAGCCTATACTGATACTGACCAGTTATTCGTCAGTCCAATCTGTAAGCGTTCCAAACTGTGTATCTGGAATAGGCATTGTCGACGTGTTTTGGCATCGCAACCGCATGCCATGTTCTTAATATCACCCCTGAGTTTGAGAATCATAAGTCAGTTCTTGAATTAAGCAGGAGGCATTGTTCTCAATACAATCAGTACATCACATACTAGTTAAACCAACTCATCAACTATAATGTTGAGGTATCTAAGTAGGCGATTGACTTGAAACTTCAAAACTTGTTTCTATAATAGGTATTCCTTATGGGTCCTTATTGCTATACTCTCACAGGTTAACCCTTCATCGAAGGGGTGAAATTTAAAAAAATGTCGATCACTCCATGCTTTAATCCATACCGACACCAACGAAACTCCAATTTCCCACAGAAGCTACCAAGTATTAATCCAAATTCCAAACATGAACTGCATTCAATCTGGTGGAATAGAATAGGACCCTGCCTTCACAATAATCATGCCTTGGAGGTGGTGCAGTAGTATCGAATCCGAAATTACATCCATATTTGCTTCGGTAGGCTTGTAAATTGAAGGCTTTATGTACTGGAGATTTATACACTTGCTTAAGGAATGCAACAATGTGTTCTTTCATTTTTGTCACTAATTTGAACAGTAAGAAAATTACCCGTCACACCTGCTTTGATTAATAAATCTTGGTGGTAGTCAATTGTGTTCCTATTTGTCTCTGTAAATTGTTTACAAACTCATATATTCGATCTCAGATTGATTCAATCATCTCTAAGGGGTTATGACTTATGTGGTTCAACCTCTGTATTTCACCTCCAGAAAAGTTGACCGATCCTTGGTTTCTAATGAGGGTATGAATGAAAGTGTTGATCTGATTCAGTGTTCAAGCAATTGGCAACCTGGCAAGCGTATTTATCACTCAAAAGTGATTAGGTACTCGTGTCCATGTGGTTGTGGACCTTGTGTGACAGTGGTGTCTACTCCGAGCTAGCCCATGAGAAAGTTAGATTGAAAGGTCAATTCCGTAAAGCACACTTCTTGTGTTGCCTTTAAAAAACCCTAGCAAATGTTCTCTTTGAAAAACATAGAGAGTGAAAGTGTAAAAGAGACACCAGTGGGAGACCGGCGGTGCTTAACAAACGAAGAAGAACTTTAGAAAGATCTTCAAGATCTAATCATCAAATGGGTTGTTGTTCTCAAAAATGGAATGCTGGGTTTGTATGGGAAGCCTTACTCATACCTCGTAGATTAGATAACAATACACGGTGGATTGATTGCATTATGATATTTCCTCTCATGGTCTTAATGTAAATCAGCAAACTCGACCTATCCTCCCTCCTCATATCGAAAGAATGTAACAAAAGATATGAGATTTCAGGTTCTCACATTCTTATCAAAAATTTTCCCTGTGCACTTCAATCATGTTTTTTCCACATGTGATTGAAGAATTTTTCAGGTTTCCCTACAAACTGAATCAAACTGCCAGATACTGATCAGGAGGCTATGGAGATTAGCTAGTGCAAGAAGCTACTCATCATTAATTGTAAATGGAGATCTTCCAAAGGAAAATTTGTATGCTTATGAACAAATGGATCTATTATATATTTACTCTCCGAATGATCTTGTTGAAGATGATTTTATCTCCTTAATATGATTTATCACACACAAATATGTTTCTCTTTCAAATTTTGATTCTTTGGAATAGAATTTGGGGAATCTTATGGTTTGGTGATTATTCCCTGTATCATTGGTATGTTCAATAATTTTTTTGTTCATTTGTGAATTTGATGCTCAAGGCATGATGCATTTATTGATCCATTACAGAATTTACACAACAAATACAGTGATCGTTTTTCTTATACTAGTTGTGTATGTTGAGACGTTGATGCTTCATGGTCTTGAAAACTAGAGTGGGTGGATAAATGTTCTTGCTGTTCTCAATAGATGGTGGTCAAGGGTACAATATCAAGCTAACATTCCACCCCTCTCTAGCAAATGCCCCAAGAGGAGGTTGTAGCATGACATGTAGAATTTTGAATTGCAACATAGAGGTTTTTCCACTCTCTCAGCGTTTCCTTTGATTCATTCTGCAGTTGCAACTTACTGGCTTAAAAATGACGATTTTTTTTTTCTGAAAGGTCAAGGACAATAAGTTTTGCTATTCAAATCCTTGGCATCAAATGAAAATAATACAGGGCGATCCCGAACCACAATACTGTTAAGATCAGGGGATGCCATGAGATGATCAAAGCCACCTATTTGTATTATTCCAACAAAATTTAGAACTAAACAACATTCCAAAAATTAAAATAAACAATAATGTATATACATCCTACAAATCCTGATCCTCGCATCGAACCAAAGAGAGGAATCGGATTAAGTGGGATCAGCTGATGTTACAATATTCGTATGCTGTAACGATTGTTATGTCTGCCTATAAATTGGCTTTAGTATACTCATTTGTAACCAAGCAAGATAAGTAGTAAGAGTTGAAACCTAAGTAAAACCATCCTTGCTTCACCACTTCATACAGCTAGATTCCTAGGAGTTCTGTATGAGCGACGGCGACAAAACGCTTATACATCTCCACCACAGTGTCCGCTGCATTATGTGTTCAAATGTTTTAAATTTTCAACATGGTATCAGAGTTACAAGAAATTTTTAACATTGTTGCTCTTCTTATTCTCACATATTTGGCATCTCTCTGATTTCCATTAGTCTAATATCTTCATTCTTTGCATCTGTCTCTAATCCGACGACCATCTGGAAAAATACATCACAAGTCAGCTTAACTTCACATTCTTTAAGTGTTTTGAATAAAAAAAGAAATCTTTATACACAGACAACAACATACCTCAGGTTCGCTTCAAAGAATTAAGTACAGATTCTTGGAACATTGATCATTAGAGACTGGTTTATTTGTGAAATAAAAACCATGAGAGGAAATATAATAATGTTGTGATCGGTCATGCGGTCTCCCTTTTGGTGATCTCCATGGATAAGGCTTCCCTTGCGGACCCAAAATTCCATTCATGATGACAACAAGCCATTATTTGATCAGATCTTGGAGATTTCCGAAGGTTCAACATATGAATGTCATTTACCAAAATATCCTTTAGATCTAACCTTCCTCCCTTGTACAATACCTCACTTTGTCTGTTTAGATCTTACTCTGCTGGTCACATGTCAGATTGTTTGGTCTTACATTGTGGTGTCTCTTTGTGATCTCAACCAAGGTATGCGAATATTACATTGGTAATCGTAACAACACATTTGATTTTGGTCCTCTGGATGAGCAGAAATATGTTTGGTAGATTTACAAGTGAAGATACATAAACCACCGATCTTATAGAATGTGAAACATACAAAAATGAGCAAGACTGCCATCATATATAATTGTAGTACACTCATGTCTGAGTTTCCCATTGAAATACCAACTGTCGTGAGTCCCCGGACAACATTCGGCAATTAAAAGCTCACAACCTTCATCCACACCATAACATTTCGTATAGGTCAAGTGGATCAGACCAGTGAAGAGTAATCCATCACAGCAATATACACTCTTTAAATTAGCAGATTCATCAAGAGGACGGCAGTCTTGGTCCTGATTCATACATGGAATAACCAGAAAGTGAAAAGATCATAACAAACTCAAACAACACATTGATCACCTTTTTACTCTCCATCAAATGTGAATTTCTATTTTCTCAGCAGCAGTCAACTACTAGCATGCCAATGCCCAAATGGACATTTATTGGATAAAATTTCTCAGTTGGCTGTAATACTTTTAGGAATTCTTGAATTTAAGAACGCAGAGGGTTTAAAGTTCGGATTCCGGTATCTTATTGATTATTTAAGAAAAGAAAAACAAAGAAATGCATGGAACAAATTTATTAATTTCAAAATAACACCCATAAACTCATACTAGAAAAGATCCAAAATATTAAATTCCAACAGGTGGTATCTTTAAACTTTTTATCACTCTAAAACTTACACAAAACTCAACAAAAATTATGAAAATTATTACAAGGAGAATTGGCCAATGTTTTGAAGATCCAACTATCTAAAAGAATCAATCCTCAGCCTTTTAACTAAATTAGAGGAAAAATCATTGTGACATAATTTGAGTTAGCTATTCTACAGAATCATAGAAGTGAAGAATCCAAATTAAAGTCTATAACAGAAAAAAGTTTTGGAACTTCAGTTCTGACTTGAAGCATCCCATTGCTTCAATGTCCATTATGTTCTAATCTCCTCAATTTCTTTTCAATCGTAGCTCTTCAATTAAAAGAAGGGAAAAATACAAAGAAATTAGATAACTTTTGAGTGACATTTGAGAGGAAATATTAAAACACGATTCGAGATGATTGAGTCTATCGATCTATACAATCAGGTGTATATGAATAGGTTGTTTGTATATGAATAGGTTGTTCCCAAACGAAATCAAGATCAGATCCTCGCAAACCCATTATTTACAATTGTTTGACTAAAAATGAGAAGGTCATTGAGTATGACGACGGCTAGATTTTGAGAAGGTATGATGATGTATAAAAGAGGATGAGTAAACCCTAAAAGAAGGGCATTAATGCCAAACAGCACACTGAAGATGGGCACCCGAACCGAAGTCCAAAAAATTCAAGCCCAATAACACCCTTAAGCCAGCAGTTAGGGGTGAGCAAAAGACCCAAAAACCGCCGGCCCAATCCGGCCCAACGGTTTTTTGCGGGTTGGGTGTCCAATCCGCCAAAAGGTGGGCCGGACGTGGATGATGTTTCTAGAAACCACTGAATATAGGGTCGGTTGCGGTTGGAGTGGTCAAAAGTCCATGGACATCCGCACCCACTAGGGTTAAGGTTATTTAGGGAAATTTAATAAAAACTCAGGGATTATTAGATATACTATGTCAGTGATTAATTTATTTATTTGTCCTCATTCTCTGGATTGCAAACGCGTTGGAAGTGCTCGAGGATGAAGAAGAAGTAATCACTTTGAATTGACTTTTTTTTTTTTTTTTGGTGTGGTATATACGGCACATAGTACTAACAATAGGCTTTAGACTTCTAAAACTTTTGCACATTTAGATTGGGTAGTTGTAAAACATGTTTTTTGGAGTTGTTGTTTATGTTTCATTGTCACTTTTTTGTATATGAAGTTGTGATGTTGTACAAGAATTTGGGATACCTTAGTATATATGTATGTAGGTTGTTTCGGCAGTTTACATGTTTTGCACAATGCTATCTTATTATAATAAATTTTAACTTTGTAAGAATCAGTGGATCATCCGCACCCAATCCACGCATCCGCGCATCCGTTGGATGCAAATCCACCGGATGATGGATTGGGTGCGGATGTGGAATCCAAAATCCGCCAAATATTGGGTGCGGGCCGGATGAGGCAAAAATCGGCCCACTCCGGTCCATGCTCACCCCTACCAGCAGTGATCCAAATGTTGTCGTCGTACAGCATGGAGGAAAATCTTTCTCTACAACTTCTACAGCACTGCACATTATTTTGCCATCACCACGCACGTATAGAGACCGCATAATACACAAGGTTGGCGGGCACCAGGCCAACATTCACAAAGAACATTATTTAAAAAAAAAAAAAAAATTGGTTATGGTTTGGCACTACAACTGTTTGGAAAGGCGGTTTTGCTTAGGGTATTTCACTTACAATTATTCCTCTGGAAGAGATGCTGATCTACAATAGAAACAATTAAGAAAATCATTAGATTCATTCTGCGGTTACATTTTGGTTTGAGCTTCTTGTTGATTGGTGGTGAATACAAGGATTTCGTACCTCTGGATATTTCGTACCTCTGGATCCTTGTCTCATATTTCTGAATCGGTTTTTCGTATGGTAGTTCAATTCTAACTCATTTGGAAACTATAAAATTAAATCAAAAGTGTGATCTAGTAGCATTCAGTACTAGATCTTAAGCTTTAAAAAATAAAAAAAAGGAAAAATCTTATACTCCCTCCGTTTGTTTATTTTAGTCCTAATTGACAAAGTCAAGATATTAAGGAGACCAAGGGATTTCCCAAAGTATCCTTGAAAAAAAACCAAATTGACTAGTATTACAATAAATTGTTAAGGAAATCAAAAACAAAAATAGAAACAAGATAAAAATAAATTTATCTTTTAATACTTTGACAAAATATAATTTCTCAAATATGGAATGAAGGATAAATAAAAAAATATGATGGTAATTTTATTTCCTTATTATACAAATATGGTTTGAGATATTATATATTAGGTCCCACTAAAAATATTTTTATGAGAATAAAAAACAGGGGTATACTTGAGAGTTTTAGGGGAAAATATGTCTATAAACAGAAATAGGACATAATAAAAAAAACAGACGAAATTAGAAATTAGGACTGAAATAAAAAAACAGAGGGAGTATAGATTAAGAACATACCTTAAGACTCCCTATTTCCCACTGCCTATCGGAAATAGTTAAAAAACCAAATTAGAAGTATGAGAGGAAATATTGTGATCCTTTATTTGGTGTCTCTTTCTCTGTTCTCCAACTCCAAAGTATGCGAAACTTCAATTCATAATTGTAACAAAAACCCATTTAATTGATGACCGGATCTTGGAGTTCTTTAACTTTTTGGACCGCCGACCTCCACCAGTTCAGCTTCTCCACTCTCACTCTTCTCTGTTTCTCAAAAGATCAAAAGAAATGCTAGGGCTTTTCATTTTGTAAAGACAAATCGATTTACCAAAGTATCCTTCAAGCCTAACCCTCCCTTTGTTTTGGGCTGGGCGGCTGGGCCTTAGAGTTGACACCTCCAATCCATGAATACCATTAAACTTTTGAGGTGGCTGCAAATTGGTATCGAAATGAAATGTCAAAGAAGAATCCAAGAATATTCATTTTGCTTTACTAAGAGCATCTACAATTATGAAAACTGAAAATCCATTTTTTTTTTTTTTGGTTAAATTATGTTTTTTGCGTTAGCTTTTGGACTTTAATTTAGGCTATGGAGCCAGCTGGGCTGAGTACGTAACAAGCGCACACCCCTGCTCTAAGCTGGATCCCCCTGTTTGTGCTATTAAAATTGTAGAAAGTTTAAGAGCCCAAAGCTATTCATCCTTTAAATACCAAAATGGTCCAAATAGAAACTAGGGATTGGATAGTGGACTATGCAGTTAATGCACTAGAATGTTCCCATTTTGATTCTGATCCTCTGGATGAGCAAAAATATGTTTGGTTTAGTTACAAGAGCAGATAATAAGCTCCGGTCTTACTAGTGTTGCTTCAAGAGGAAATTGAAAATACAATGAATACTACTCTACTCGAAGATGTCTTCCAGGCAAAAGTCTCAGTTTATACTCGATACTGTCAAAGCAGTGGCGGAGGAGAGTGGGGACATATGGGGTCCCTAGACCCCACATGATTCTCACATTTAACTAAAATAGGCCTAGTAATTTGGAAATGGTACAATTTGTGGGGGCATTTCCATTAGTAATATTGAAATTATAACATCTAACAGGGTCGAAAAAGAAAATTTCAGTTAAGAACTAGGATAAGAAAACTCACCATGATGTATTAGACAGTGTTTTACATGGATGTTTAGTGCTCAGTACACATTTGCTTTAGAACTAGGAGGTTCTTAGAGCCAATCACTTAGAATTACGGTCTCCAGTACTGAATACTTCTTTGCTTCTCATTCTATAGGAATCTACATGGCAAAATGTTATTACATCCGTTTTAATCACCATTGCTTTTACGCTTTGTCGGTTTACACAGTCCGGGCAGCTGGTGTTTCATATGGTGAAGATTCATCGTGGATCAGTGTTTTACTGTTCATGTTCTAAAAAAAATTGCGGCCTCCGGCCCCAAATTGTTGCCCCCACGGCTAAAACCTTCTGGCTCCGCCACTGTGTCAAAGTGATGATGATACGGAGAGTGTTAAGATTTGAACGATCCGTCAAGCATGAGTCTTGCTTCAGACATGGTTGCCCTATCAAACTGCACTACCCTGTTATATACATCCCAATATGTACGTATGTATTATGTGTTTGCATACGTACATATTGGTAGAGGATTATGTGTTTACATACGTACATATTGGGAGTTTGGATGAGGTTACTTTGTTCACAACCTTGAAGTGTGGATGTGTGCCTCCACAATTCTTTTGATCCTTGAACCTTAAACATGTAGCAATTAAAGGTTGTCCTCGATTAACGGATACCACATGACTGACAATATATTTTGGATTTTTCCCTGTTTTCGTGCTCTTTCAAGAACATTTTCTAAATCACAAAATTGGTCCGAAGGACCAATTCTGCCAGTTTCATGATCTATGAGACTGCTAAAGTACAATTTATTCTATAAGACAACATCTAAAAATATACTCTTTATAAAGACATTGTTGAGCAAATGATTCAATGCACAGTCAACAAACCATTAGAAGTTTTCTAGAATGCCCTTCCATTGTATTTATACACATAATCCTCTACCAGTTACAAACACACAACCAACCATAATTCAATATCATCGATGCCTTCTTCTGCTTTACTATATTGCATAAAGAGAAAAGGGGAAAAGCTGCATGACCACTTCAGATCTCTTCTACTTGTTGTACGATATTCTTTTCTTTGCACTTGGTTGGATTGACATACACAGTATGTTGGTGCCTTTTACAACTTATACTTCTGCAATTAGTAAATGCCATGCCTGCCTAGTTGCTTTTCTTTCATATTTTGGGGAGCATGTTTCACTTTTCCGTCGGTGAGACACATAGCGAACACTGGGTTTGGTCAGTTCCCCAATGCCAAATCCTTATTGTTATTTATATGCAAATACTGCATTATTCATGTGCTAATACTACACTATAAGATTTGCGAAATGCTAGCTGGTGGACTCATATGTTTCTCAACATTCTATAATTTCCTTGATGTAGCTTGAACTTTGTGAATACCCACATAATGTAGCTTGTGTAGTTCTCTGCTGTGTTATTGTTGATGACATTAAGCATATAATCACAAAAATAAATCAAAATGGTATTTTAAGGAGAGAAGAACATCGCAAAAGAAAAGGATTATCATATTTCCAATAAATGAATTATTAAGGAGATAAATAATACACTCTCCGTTACAAGAGATTTGTTCTCATATTACATTTTAGTGTGAGCAGCGTCTCATCATTGGATCAGTGTATAGTGTAACTGCATCCTCTTTTGTTGAGCAGCCTGCCTTTAATTCCATCAGAATCTGTAAAATTTTATCATCACAGGTGAGTTCAAGTGAAATTCAAACAGTACATCTTAAACTAAGAAATATAGTAAATCAATATAGATAGACACCATACTTTCAATCGGGAAATTCTTTCAACAGAAGAGAGGAGAGAAAAAATACAAATTAGAAACATGAGAGAGGAAATCATAGTGCGATCCATTGCGTTGTAGTCTCTGTAATCTCCACTCATTTGATGATCAGATCTTGTGGAAATTTTTGTAACTTTCTTTTTAAAGTTCAGCACCGCCGGTGGTCTATCATCTAAAAAAAAATTCGTTTCAGGGTTTTAGTTTTTTTTTTTATAGACAACACAAGAACTAAATTTACCGAAACACCCTTATCATTTAACCTTCTATTGGGTTAGCCTGGGCCTTGGAGCAGACACCCTCGACTACAAATCCTAGAGTCGATTTAGAGTGACTAACAGGTTGAGGCGGATGCGAATTTGCCAGAGAAATGAAGTGTCAGGGAACAAATCCGTGTGTATCTTTACCAAGCTGTTGTGTACCTATTCTGGATAATCAGAATTTTATGTTTGTTTGAATTACGATTCAAGTTTAGACTATGCAAAAAATAATCTGGTTGTATTGGAAGAGTAGCCAATAGTTCCTTATATATATATGTATTGTATTGCAGGTTCAAGCCTTTAACTTCAGCGCCGGAAATTGATCGAGAAGACAATGGATTACTACTCTTTACCTTCTGGTCAACACTCAGCATTGTTTCAAAAAAAAAAAAAAAAAAAAAACACTCAACATGAAAGAATGTGGATTATTGATTTTATATGGGAGTGTTTAAGATGTGTCGACTAAAGCTTGGTAGATTGTTTTGTTTGCATTTCAACTCTGATATCAACCATGGTGGGGTTTTCTTCAATAAAATGCTAAAAAGATCATGAAAAAGATTTTCTAGAGAGGGGGTGAAATGTTAGCTAGATATGGCACATAAGGATTTCGTATCCTGGTTAAGTGTTGCATCTTTCGCATCATTTGGTTGAGCTCGCAAGGTAATATTTCTCTAAATCAATCAGAATTTGTAGGTAATACTTCTCTAAATCAATCGGAATCTGTAAAATTTATCAGAGGTGAGTTCTAAGTAACATTCGAAACTGGATCTTAAACTGCAAAATCAAACAAAACAAAAATTTCAATACAGAGAAAATACAAACCCTAGTTGCGGCAGATGGTAAAAAAATAAATCAAAAGCATGAGAGGGAAAATCATAACGCTATGTTTGGTCTCAATTTGTGTTCTCCAACTCCAATGTATGCGAAAACTCTGTTCATAATCGTAACAACAACAAATTTGATCTTTCAAATTCAGCACTGCCAGCCTCTCCACTTTGACTGATCTCCATCGAATGTGTAAGACATCAAATACAAACCCAAAATTCCATACATGAAAACAACAACCCATTAGTTGGTCAGATAGAATCTAGTAGGGCTTTGCTTTTATAAACAACTCATCTTTGTGATTTACCAAAGGGTCCTCAAAACCTAACCTTCCTTTGGGTAGTTGGATGGGCTTAGAGTAGATACCCTTGTATAAACACCCAAATCATCATTGCAACAGTGTCTTGGGTTTTTTTCGTTTTGTTGGCTTTGTTTTAATGGTCTTTGTAGAATCAGCTGATGCGTGTTCGTCTACCGGAGAAAACGTGTATGCTGTGATGGATGAAGACCTGTACCGATCACATTAAGGTCTCTCTGCTGTGTTACTGTTGATCACATTTAGTCAAAAAAATAAATCAAAATGATATTTAGTTCTGCTTCTTCGGTATAACACATCAGACTAACCTCTCTTCATTGGATAAGATTCATTCTGCTATTGCAGCGATTCATTCAGTGTGAGCTGCTTCATGTTGACCGTGTACGAAAATATTCGTCGAATATTGTTAAGTTTGCACAAGGAAGAGTTACAAGAGTATCCTTTGGTAACATGATCGAAACAGAGAGTGTGTGTTCACTTTGCGAACACTGAAAAACAATAGTTTACTGATACATTTGGATTCAATGTGTTATACTGATACATTATAGGAACTGTTAGAGAGACTAACAACCCAGAAGTACTCCCAGTAAGATATACGGATGTGGTATAATTCAATAAGAACCTTGAATAAACACAACTGAATCCGATCACTAATTAGCTATGATGAAAAATCCCGTTGAAAGCTTTATCCCCAACTACCTTCTACTAATTGATTAAGAGGAAAAGTAATTCTGACATACAGTAATTCCAATCCGTGGAAACACAAGGATTTCGTATACAAGTATTCCTAAAATATTGAGTTACAATATAAACAATTTACAATTTAAACTTCATTAGATGGATTCATTCTGCAGTGACATTTTGGTTTGAGCTTCTTGTTGATAGTGAAACACAAGGATTTCGTATCTCTGGATATATGTCTTTATTCCGCATCCCTTTTTTCGGAGGGTAGTTTAATTCTAATTATATGGTACCTGTAAATTTGAATAAGTAACATTCAGAACTAGATCTTCAACTTTAAAAAATGAACAAGCAAAAATCTCTATATTGATAAAGAACATACCGTGATACCACCTTCAAGCCATCGAACGGAAATTGTTGAATATCCTAAATTAGTAGTATGAGAGGAAATATCATGACGTTGTGATCCATATATGGTCTCTCTTTCTCTGATCTCCAACTCCAAGGTATACAAAAATTCCATTCATAATTTTAACAAAAAACCATTTGATGATAATTCCATTCATAATCCTAACAAAAACCCGTTTGATGATCAGATCTTGGGGATTCAGCAACGTCGCCTCTACCGTCTCTTAGCTTCTCACTTTTCTTTGTTTCTTAGAGCAACTCCAATGGTGTTTGGATGTGAATCCTATGTGGAGACCTAAAAAAAACGGATTTCATTAATGTTGAATACAAATAAATTCTAGTTTTTAAAACCATCTCCAGTGGTAGTTGGATACATATTTGTTTAAACACACTTGTCGTTTAGTTATAGAGTTTGGTTTCCAAAATAAATTAAAAATAGTAACAAAATCATGATTATTAATGAGGTGGGTTTGGAAAAGAGTTTCTAAATTCCTAAACTCTCATTCAAACTCTATTTGCCAAATCATATCCAATTTTAAGTATACAAACACCATTGGAGAGCTTTTTTGTGTGGAGAGTTTCTAAAATCTTAGGTGTCACCAGTTTTTTTCCAACCACAAACACCATTGGAGATGCTCTTAGAAGATGAAATGAAAAGCTAGGGTTTTTTTGTTTTTTAAAGACATCGCAAGAAATACGATTTACTAAAATATCCTCCAAACGGATCAAACCTTACCTTCCCTTTCGTTTTGGTATGGGACTTGGAATAGACACCTCCACTACATGATACCCTAGTCATTTGGAAGTGATTTATCTGTTGAGGTGGCTGCAAATTGGTAGTGAAATGAAATGTCAAAGAAGAATCCATGTATATGTTTTTTGTTTCACTAACGGCATCTAAAATCTAGTATGCTAAAAAGCCAAAAATAAAGAATTATGTTAAACTTTGTTCTTTGATTTATCTTTTGGACTTAAATTAGCAAGTACACACCCCTGTTCTAAGCTGGATCACCACTATTTGTGGTATTAAAATTGTGGAGAGTTACTTTTTAAGAGCTCAAAACTCTTGATTGGATAGTGGAATATGAGTCAAATCACATATTTATCTATGATTCATTCGTTAAATAACAAAATGATCAAAATAGAAACTAGGATTTGGATAGTGGAATATGCGCTTAATTCTCTTGAATGTCCCAAGTTTTATTCTGGTCCTCTGAATGAGGAGAAAATATGTTTGGGTGAGTTACAAGAGCAGATAATAGCTCGGTTTAAGTGTTGCATGCTTCAAAAGTAAATTGAAAAGACAGTGAAATACTACTTTACTCGTAGATGTCATCCAGTCAAGACTCAGCTTCTCAAATACACTATTAGTCAAAGTGATGCTGATACAGAGAGTGTTAAGATTTGAAAGATCAGTATCGCAGTCAAGCATGAGTTCAGCCATGGTCGGCCTATCTACTGCTCAACCCTGTTATATACATCCCGGAATGTACGTATTTCAACAATACATCCATTCAAACAAATCAAGCAAAACCCAGAAGAAACAAATTTGTTATAATACTAAAGAGCTTAGTCAGTTAACAAGCAAGCTTATTCTTCTGGTCAATTCATCGATTTGTTTTCTAGAGGAAGAAGTGAGCCAAAGTTCCAAAGAGAAAAGAAGAATTAAGAAGTCCACTGAATCCAATCCATAGAATGGGTTTCATTTAGTTCATGTACTACCTAGTAATTACTGCTAGTACTAGTTAAAGCATGGATCGATAAAGTACTAGAGTGGTTTCATATGGTTCTGGCTAATCAGAAACACATGTACCCTGGAAAATGTTAGGCAATCGAAAGTCACAACCTTCATTGTGAATGTCAGAATGACCGCAACATTTTGCACAGGCCGGTGAAGTGGATTAGACCAGTGTAGTGTAATCCGTGACAGCATTGTTAAATTTTTGGATAATCATTCTCCCGTGACAGCATTGTTAAATTCTTGATCTAGATTCATACATGAATAAGAAAGAATGCCTTGATCTGGATTCTTACATGAATAAGTAAAAATATCATAACCAACACGTGCTAAACATCTTGTCAATGAATTTTGTGGTCTTTACAGATCTGTTTCAAAGAATGATCACGTATAAATGAATTAGGTCGAAAATCAATATTAGACCATCAAAATGGAACAAATCAAATCAAAATATGTTTATGCAATCTTAATAGCTCAGGGATCAATTTTGATTTTATCTTAGTGCTTTAGAAGAAGAGCATCAAAGAGATAGCGAGAGCCAAAGACACCAACATTTGTCCAGAACCAGAATCTTGGTCCATTGAAGGTGCAGGTATGAAATCTACAAAAGGATAAGAAAAGAAGAAATTGAACATGCGAGATAGACAGGGATTATGAGTCCTTGCTGAAAAGTATCTCAAAATATAATTAAACTCATAAATTCTATTCAAATTCATCAATAATCAAAAGAAAAAAAAAGGAATTATCAAGTTTGCTAAGCAAGGAGATAAAATCGTTCAGAGTGAACTTATATTAGACAACCATTTCCTCATAAGCATTTAAATTAATATTCCTTTGGAGATCATGATTTAACACATTGGACCGACCCTCTCCGTTAAATTCAATCTGATGTGTCCCTACGACACTCTCCTGTTAGGAAACTGAAATCTTTGAGATCTCCCATCTTTTTCAAAAATTTTGAATATGATGAGGGAGAGAAAAGGAACAGATGGGAGTCTTAAATGAAAATCATGAGAGAAAATATCATAACGTCGTGATCGGTCTCTTTTTCAGAACAAATTGGGGACGATGTTACGGTGGGATTGATTTGTGGTTTACAAGATGTCGCTTGCATTCAAATAGCATACTTACTTCTCGGTATCTCTCCCAATATACTGTTCTAATTCATTTCAATGCTTTGCTTGTTATCATCGATCGCTAATGATAACATCTTGATCGACATGATACAGACACCATCCTCTACAAAGAATTTAGTCATTGTGTGGATAGATTAGAAGGGAAAAAACAGTGATCATAACCCCTCAAATCCTAAAACCAAAACAATTTCCATACAGTGACTAATTTGCTTTGTACATGAAATGATTTGTACATAAAAAAAAAATCACAAAATAGAAATGTAAGGCACTAAATCAACCATAAAATAAAATCGGATGCTCGGATATAAAATGGTTTAATTCCCAGACCTTTACCAAAGTAAGGTCTCGCAGTTGGATTGCATCAATCATCATCATTGCATCTCTAATCAATTACCCATCTAGTAAATCTAAAATCCTAGGAATAACATTTTAGGAGAAATCAGACTTTTAATCAAGAGATTCATCTTTCTTTCAGACTAATAGAGTTAACGTCAAACACTGATTCAGAAACTAAAGAGAAAAATTTGATTTCAAACAAATTACAAATAAAAAAATATCATCATGCGGTAGAGATCCCAAGCTTATAATGAAAAGTTCTCCTAGGCAACACTCACAATAGCTGATTTGATCTTAGAAGCATGGAAATCTCCTCTCTCTCAAAGTTTGTACTGTTTATATACCAGAATTGAACACCAATGTCAACATATAACATACACATTTGAGAGGTAATATCATAATGCGATTTGAGTTGATTGAGTCTCCTGAACTCTCCAAGGTATATGTAAATGTTCGGACACAATTAAAATTCACCACAAAAATCCATCACACTAGTGTTTTTTCATTCTGAAAATCAAAGAGGCGGATGGAGAGAACAGAGACGGCGGTGGAAAAAGAAGATTTGAGACTGCATAATGTTTTAGGTCTTGTTGCAAAAGAGTATATATAAGTAAACCCTAAATGAAGGGTATTAATGTCAAACATCTCACTGAAGATGAGTGCATCGAATTGATGCCCCAGCCCAAGAGGAAAGACACCCATACTGGGTCCTAATTACCTACCCATTCTTATCAATTTTGATTTTCCATTTCCAAGAAAGACAAATGACACTGATAAACATTGATGCAGCTGCTCAAGCACAAAAGAAGAAAGTTGGGAAGGCTCGGAGCGCTGAGCTTTTGGAGAATGGGGAGTACGTTAATCATGTGCAATCAAATTCCCTAAAGTGGCCTGCACTTTGGTTCATCTGCTGCCCCACCGACTGGAACACTTAGAGCAGCTCCCGTGTCAATAACCTCCATTCCTCTCATCAGACCATCTGATGGATTTCTGGTGTGATAGCAATGTTTGCTTTAGCATTTTCCGTACGAGGTATCCCTGATGTCCAAAGCACACTTGTGCGTGTCAACCAAGTACCTAAACCGCCTTAAATATTTTCTACTATTTTTTAAGGATTTTATTATTTATGGGAGAAAACCTTCACGCGGTGAAGAGGAGTTTTATTTTGGGTAAAATCCGATTTCCTGATTTACATGAGTTTCCTTAACGCTTAATTTTCTCTCCTTGTTTTACAAGTAATCGAAAATTCTTTTGCAAGTTATCTTCTCCTATAAATAGTTGACGTTTTGCTCTTCTGTAATCATCCCAGAAGTGGCTACTATCCCGTCTTCTTCTCCCCTCTTCTTGCTTTGTTTTGCGCACATTGCTTGTTTATTTCCTTCCTCCCTTCGTAGCTAAGTTCATGATTGGGTGTTGATTGTTGTGCTGACATTCACACATCGGGCAGTTCTATCCTGGACACATCCTCGTTGTAGGGGTATAGCATCACTCTCTTTGAGTGTACCCGCGAGCTATTGTGTTAAGGGCAGTTTGTTGAACAGGCGGCTCTGTCCTCGTAGAAGCGCTTAGGGTTTGTTTAAGATTCAGTCTTTATATTTATATATTACTTGATACATCTAACATCTACTTTGATTGTTGCAAGATTTCCAACACCAAAGTAGTATCCGAAAGAGCCATAATGATACACATAGAGTCGCACTTCGCACTCTTAACCATAAATGAGTTATACCCCCTAGTACTAGCAATACAAAATGCAACAATGGCGCCCAAAAACTCAGCGAAAACAGAAGTATCTATCCCAACTGACTGCGCCAAGCATTCCAGAACCAAACTGTTATGTTTATGAATTACTACTCCACTATTGCCATTCCATTCATTTGGATCAATATCCTCATTAGACGAGACAAATGGTAGTGCTTAAGTGCTGCCTAACTTGGACCAAGCGTCTAGACACTATACAATTGGGTGACCGGTATAGCTAAATGGGAGTGCTGTTATTGGGGGAGGAAGAAATCGATATGAGGAGGATAAAAAATTGGGTAGAAATAAAATTTAATTATTGTTCATACAAAATTATTTAATTGTATACGTTAATCATTGTCTACGAGGAGGGTAAGAAATCGCGTTGAAGATCTGCCGTCAGCGAACAACCAATTTCTTGTAATTTCTTTGTTGGCAAATAAATTTTCCAACTAAAAAAAATCAATGGGGATAAATATAAATCTAAAAAGTTAGAGGGTCATCAAATTAATTCATTCATACCAAAAAAATTGTCGGACAAGTTAAAATTTTGACGTTGATAATCAAGTTGTTTTGAGTTTTCTTGTTTCTCAAAATTTAAAAAAATTGTTCGTTTGACAATATAATTGATTAAATTATATGCAATTTATATTTTAATCGGAGGAAGATTTGATTGCAACGTGATCTTTGATTGTCTAATATGGATTATACTTTGCCAATCGAAATGAAAATTTCAATTCACAAAACCTATCTTATTATATTTTTTTAAAAATTTTAGTTCCACCCCACCTTCATTCCCTCCTCATATCAATTTCTTCCCTCCTAATAATATGACACCTAAATGGGATAAAGCCTCTCTCCTTTGGGCTTGATAACTGGGCTTTTATTCCATGGACTCATCTTAAGTGTTATTGGCATTAGGGTCCCTTTATTTTAGGGTTTACTTGTATACTCACTCTTTTTTACTCTGGCAAGAAGATCTAAAACATCGTCTAGTAGTCTCATAACCTCATTTTCATCGTCTTCTCTCTTTCTCTCTATTCCGCTTTCCAATCTTCATCTTTTTTTAACAGAATTGAAGCGTAATGGATTTTGGAGTAGTAAATTTCAATTTTGTGTGGGAACCTCTGTGTATACCTTCGAGCGAGGAGACTTAATTCGCGTTATGATATTTTCTCTCAAATGTTTGTTAGAGATGTGTTTAATTATATCCCATGCATCTGTTTGACCGAGATATGGGGGTATGTATATTAGGTCACTGTTCACTGAATAATGTAAATCTCTCAGCCAGAGTTATTACTATAAGAGCTGATGCTATCACATGAATATTGCATAATGATATTTCCTATCTTGAATTGAACTAAAGTAAACTAAGAGTTGATTTTGATCTTCGGTAGCTTCTAAGTTAAGATCTGCAATATGTATACATTATTAAATAATTCATTGTTTGTTCCAATTGCCAACGACAAAATCCAGTTTTACTCTCTGCAATAGTAACAACGATGGAACCAGGATTTTATGTTTCGGGGGGCTAAAAATAACTTTCGAAAAAATGGTGGCCACAATTTTGGTCATTTTTTGCGATTATACGAAAAAGTTTAGTCCCCAATTTTGCAAACCGATATACCATTTTGAGCCGAAATATTAATTTTTGTTGGACTATGTCATGAATCTTGAGTGGATGTTCTGGTTAAGGGGTACCCTATGGTTGGGATTAGTAGTTAGTTAGTTGTTCTAACGTGTCCGTCCGTTACTTGAGCTGTTATGTCTGAAATAGAGTCCGTTAGCGTGTGTGTGGCACATGCGTTTTACTTTCTTCTCTTTTTAGTTGGTAGAGTCTGTAATCTTATCTTCATTCAGAAATCAATCATACTCTTATTGTTTAAAGCAGAAAACCCCTCTGCAGCCTTTCTGTCACTCTAGGGCAGAAGATTGAGTTGTTCTTGAGACTATTTGTAGTACATACCACTACAAGTGGTATCAGAACACTCAATTCAGAGTGACCTGTTACAAACAAATGGTGAATCAAAAGGACATAGACTAGCTTAATGAGAAGCTGAATAACCTCATCAAGAACCAGGAAGTAGATAAATAGCTACAAAAGCTCCGTGATGAAGAAATCCGGAAGAAGATTGCCGAGTCAAGAGAAAATTGTTGGTGACCTTACTAGTAAAACTAGTTGGCAACCCGTGCTACGCACCGGTTAGGGTGATTGTTCCCGTTATAGTATGGCGGGGCTCCGCCCCGCCCCTGTTATGAATTAAAATGAAAGTAAGTCAATAAAAGGGAAAAATATTGATTGCTATCATAAACCTATTTGATATCCTTCTAAGATATGATAACAAAATATGAAACCATCAAATTTTGATAACAAATAGTATTTGGTTTATTCTTCGTATTAAGATTAGTTGTTTTGGGTACACTAGGGTACAAATCTTCAGTGCATAAAGCCTTCAATTTACACAGCAAGCAACCCGAAAGACGTAGCAAAATTAGGATAAAATGCTGAATAGGAAATCGTTAGCATCTTGTTAGACCAGGCCCAAAAGGGCAATCTGGATCGATTGCTAGGATCTTTGTATTTACTTTTTGATAGAATTTGAATGAAGATGTTTTCAAAGAGAGAAGTTCCTCGTACTTGTTGTAAATCAATTAAGAACATCTTCAGCAAAATCAATTGAGGACATCTTCTGCAAAACATTTTGAGAAAATTTACAAAGAACTATACATATATTCATTTGGAAGACGTTTATTTACAATGAAACACATTAGACCCTCTTTTCATTAGATGGGTTCATTCTGCAGTTACATTTTGGGTTTGAGCTACTTGTTGATAGTGAACACGGGGATTCCATTCTTTGGATAAGCTATTATCTCCAATCCAATCGTAATCTGTAAAATTAATCACAAGTGACTTTAGGTCTTTTTAAAATTGGATCTGAAACTAATTGAAAGAGGAATCTCTGTATAGATAAAAGAACATACCATAAGTCCCACCATATAACTGCCCGAACGGAGAGAAATTATAGGTCAAAATTAGAAGCTTGAGAGTAAAAATCGTAACGCCATTTAATCTCTGTGATTTCTCTCCCATGTATGCGAAAATCCCATTTATAAACGTAACACATTTGATGATCAAATCTTGAAGATCTTTCAGATTCAGCACCGCCGCCGTCTCCACTCTCACTTTTCTCGGTGTCTCAAACGATCTAATGAAATGCTAGTTTTTTTTTTTTTTTTTAAGACAACACAAGTAATGTGATTTACAAAAATACCCTTCAAACCTAACTTTCTTAGTATTGGGCTGGGCCTCTGAGTAGAAACCTCCGCTATATGTACCCTAGTGTTACCGTCCCTAACATTGGCCCAGCAATGAAGCGACAAACATCCGACGAATGAAGCTTCATGGCATAGG
>JAJJMA010226124.1:4454-21702 GCA_023529015.1 Papaver nudicaule
ATTTTTTTCTTGCCATATGTTGTGCCTAACCAATGAAGAGTGCCATTCACTAATGGCATGGAGAGTATGGCTGGTGATGCGGTGAAGGATAACAAGATGTAGTGTAGGTTAAGACTGTTGTACTCATGTGAACCGCATGAGTGCCAGCCTGTTTGTGTGCGTGTCCAGCACATGTGTGCCAGGCTGTATTATCTTAGACCGAGTCTTTACTTTCTAATGATTAGATATAAATACTGTTCTAATGTCTGGTGTCTGTAAGGTTTTCTGCTGCTAATGATTAATGGAGTTTTCTGAGTTCAATTCATGATTTCATAGTGTTATCATGGTATCAGACTATCAATACACAGTTGTGTTCGATCCTTAGGGACATTTCTCTTGCGTTTTCATCACTAACATCTCACTCTGAGTGTTCTGTGATACTCAAAACTTCATTTTCATTCAAATCAGATCTGATTTTGTACGAATATGATTTCAATTAGCACTTCCAATCTTTGGTTACAATTTGTTTTGTGTAATTTGATCATCAATTGATCATTTACTGAGTTCTCTTTTGCTTTTCTAAGTTCTTGTTATTCAATTTCTTGATTCTTAAAGTTGTTTTCATTTTACTGAACTCAAAATGGCTGCTCAACCAAGAACTATAGCTGATCTTCCACTCAATACAATCACCAACATGATGCCCTTGAAGCTTCGTGAAGATAATTACATCTCTTGGAAAGCTCAGATCCTTCCTTTATTTGTGAGATTTCAGGTAACTTCTTATGTTGATGGTACTAGTTTATGTCCTGCTAGATATATTGCAGTTACAAGAAATGGTCAAGTCCAAAATATTGTGAATCCAGCTTATACAACTTGGGTAGTAGAAGATTCTACAGTTCTATTATGGATTCAATCTACTATTTCTGAACAAGTACTAGTTTATGTTACTGGATCTGGAACCTCTCATGGATTATGGACTGCAATTGAGAATCGTTTTGCACAAAGCTCATCTAATCACTCTATTCAACTCAGAACAAGGTTGCAAGCAGTCAAGATGACAGGATCTGTATATTCTTTTCTAATTGAAGTCAAGAAATTGCAGGACCAACTTGCTGCTGCTGGAGCTCCAGTCTCTGACAATGAACTTGTTGTTTATGTGCTTAATGGTTTGTCTCCAGAGTATTCACAATTTGCTACTGCTTTGAGGATGAGATTACCACCAGCAACTTCTCAAGAACTGCATAATTTACTACTAAGTGAGGAACTCTCCATCAACAAAGCCAAAGGAGAAGCAGATTCTGAAGCTAAAGCTTTCTTTAGTCAAGGAAGAGGATATGGAGGCTATAGATCACACAATGGTGCATCCTCATCAAATACTTCTTACAATTCTTATGGTAGAGGTTCTTACAGAGGTAGAGGTGGTGGTAGGTTTCCAAATCCAAATATGTTTCACAGGACTAATGGAAGAGGTTCTGCTTCAGCTGAAAAACCTAAGTGTCAGATTTGTGAAATCATTGGTCATACAGCAGTGACTTGTGCTCAGAGATTGAACTTCACTTATCAGGGAAGACAACCACCATCTAATTTGAGTGTTATGCTTGCAGCAGCTGACATTTTTGATGAAGAACCATGGTATGCTGATAGTGGTGCAAATAATCATGTAACTGCTGAACCTGCAAATCTGCAAGATGTGACAACTTATGAAGGAGCTGAGGTAATTCAGACAGCCAATGGAGAAGGTATGCCTATTACCCATTTAGGAAATTCCCTAGTTACCACTAATGATCATTCTTTTAGGCTAAACAATATTCTTTTAGTGCCAAAAGCTTCTCACAATTTGCTGTCTGTTCATAAGTTTACATCTGACAATAATTGTTCTTTAACTCTTGACTCACTTGGTTTTTCTGTGAAGGATCTTGCCACTGGGAAGATTCTTTTTCAAGGGCCACATAGAAATGGTCTTTATCCCATCAGCTTCAAATCAGGTCAATTTGCTCTCTCAAGTACAATGACTGAAGCTGATATTCTTCACAGTAGATGTGGTCATCCATCTTTTCAGACTCTTCAAAGGTTATGTTCTCAGCTTAAAATTCCTAATGTGTCCAATAAAACAGTGTTCTGTACTCACTGCAAACTCTGTAAGAGTCAGAAACTTCCTTTTCAGATGTCAACTAGTGTAGCTACACAACCATTAGAACTATTACATATGGACCTTTGGGGTCCCTGTCATGTATCTTCACATTCTGGCTTTGTGTACTATGCAAATGTTATTGATGATTTCTCTAAATACTGTTGGATTATTCCACTTCATAATAAAGCTGAGTTTAAGTCTGAATTTCTTTCTCTTATCACCAGAATTGAGAATTTACACTCTACTACTGTTAAAACCATTAGAACTGATGGTGGTGGAGAGTTTGTCAACAATTTTTTAGCTTCTTTTACTAAATCCAAGGGCATTACTCATGAACTTTCATGTCCACACACTCCAGAGCAGAATGGAGTTGCTGAGGTAAAGCACAAACATCTTATCAATATTACTAGGACTCTGTTAAGTCAATCTTCTTTGCCACCTACATTCTGGCTTGATGCCCTTCTTACAGCTAATTATCTTATTAATAGATTGCCAACAAGGACTTTGTCCTTTGCTTCACCATTTGCTGTTCTGTTTCATAAACAACCTGACTATGATTTTCTTAAAGTCTTTGGTTGTGAATGTTATCCTTGGTTACAGCCATATACACAAAATAAGCTGCAGCCTAGAAGTAAGAAATGTGTTTTCATTGGCTATAGTCCTAATCATAAAGGATATAGATGTTATGATCCATCTTCAGGAAAAGTATACATCTCTAGACATGTAAGTTTTCATGAAACTTCTTTTCCTTATTCCTCTTTTCAGTCATCTGACTCAGTATCTGCTGACTCTTTATTTCCTAAATCTTCTTCAGAATCAGTTTCTGTTGCTTCTTCTAATATCACTGTGTCTTCTACTTCAACATTATCTCCACCTAAGTCTATAGTGAATGATCATAGTATGAGTACTAGAGGAAAAATGGGTATATTTAGGCCTAAATCATATGATGCTACTAAACACCCTTTGTCTGTAGCTTTGATGACTTTTGCAGCTACTACTGTACCAACATGCTTTACACAAGCTAACAAAATTCCATCATGGAGAAAGTCTATGGTCAAAGAGCATGATGCACTTGAAGATGCTAATACATGGACCAAAGTACCTCCTGAAGATGGTATGAATATAGTTGGCTGCAAGTGGGTGTTTAAGATAAAGCAACATGCTGATGGCACTGAAGAGAGAAAGAAGTCTAGACTGGTAGCTAAGGGTTATCATCAGAGAATTGGTGAAGATTTTGAAGAGACTTTCAGCCCAGTGGCTAAGTCAAATACAATTAGAGTTATTCTCTGCATAGCAGTTCAGTTCAACTGGTACATGAGGCAATTGGATGTGAGCAATGCATTTATACATGGAGACCTTAAGGAAGTGGTGTACATGCAACAACCTCCTTGATTTGTAGATCCAGAGCATCCTGATTGGGTATGTCTTCTTCACAAATCTATTTATGGCTTAAAGCAGGCACCTAGAGCATGGTATGAGAAATTGAAGAATGCTCTGCTTCAGCTTGAATTTGTGAATTCCTTAGCTGACACATCACTGTTTGTGCTCAAGGCTGCCAATCATATTGTCTATGTGCTCATTTATGTAGATGACATCATTATAACTGGTTCCTCTCCAGACTTAGTCAGGAAGATTATTACTGAGTTGCAGACACTTTTTCCTGTTAAGGACCTAGGTGATGCACACTACTTTTTAGGTCTTGAAATTCACAGAGAAAAAGACTCAATGTCTGTCAATCAAACTAAGTATGCTGTAGACTTGCTTTGTAAGCACAACATGGAAGGATCCAAGCCTTGTTCTACTCCAATGGCAGCTACAGCCAAATTAAGTAAGTTGGATGGTGAGTTGCTTGAGAATCCAACAGAGTACAGGAGTCTTGTTGGTGCTCTTCACTACCTGACATGGACTAGACCTGACATTTCATTTGCAGTAAATGTTGTATGTCAGTTTATGCAAGCTCCAAGAACTTCTCACTTGCTAGCTGCTAAAAGGATCTTGAGGTACATCAAAGGCACTGCATCTCATGGACTTCAGTTCACTAGAGGGAAAAGTTTCCTTTTGGGGTTCTCAGATGCAGATTGGGCAGGCAATATAGATGACAGAAGATCAACAGGTGGTTACTGCATTTTTCTGGGCAATAATCCAATTTCTTGGTCTTCCAAGAAACAAACTACTGTAGCTAGATCTTCAACAGAGGCAGAGTACAGGACACTTGCTCATAGTGCTGCAGAAATGGTGTGGTTATGTAAGCTTCTACAGGATCTTCATTTCAGTATTCCAGCAGCACCAAAGCTTGGTTGTGATAACATCAGTACTCTTTCCCTAGCTTCTAATCCGGTTCAACACTCAAAGATGAAGCATGTTCATCTGGATTATCATTTTGTCAGGGAGCTAGTGCAGGCCAAAGCTCTTGATGTGTTTTATGTGTCCACTTTGGAACAGGTTGCTGATATCTTCACAAAGCCTCTTCATGGACCCAGATTTTTGCAGCTGAGAGACAAACTCAAGGTCTCTGCGTCAGACACCATTCGTTTGAGGGGGCATAATGGCATGGAGAGTATGGCTTGTGATGCGGTGAAGGATAACAAGATGTAGTGTAGGTTAAGACTGTTGTACTCATGTGAACCGCATGAGTGCCAGCCTGTTTGTGTGCGTGTCCAGCACATGTGTGCCAGGCTGTATTATCTTAGACCGAGTCTTTACTTTCTAATGATTAGATATAAATATTGTTCTAATGTCTGGTGTCTGTAAGGTTTTCTGCTGCTAATGATTAATGGAGTTTTCTGAGTTCAATTCATGATTTCATAGTGTTATCATTCACAAGCACCCCAGGTAGTGCAGCAAGAGGAGACTTATAAGGGATGTTTTCTATGATCTTCCATGAATTCGATCGTAACGTGTAGACTTGGACTAGAGAACTATCTTTCAGTCCCGCAAAGTCGACCACATTTACCAACTTGTAGCTTTTAATCTTACGATCATAACCAAAAGCGTACATGCCGATACTTTCACTTGCATATCCATTTGGTGATTCAGGTAGTTTCTTGTATTCTTTCGTGGCTGGATTCCAAAGATAATAGAATCCGTATCCATAATTCCAAACGCAAACCAAACCATCACAAGAACCAACAATTACAAAGGGTCCATCAGAAAATTCAGAATGGAATGGGTATTCCAATTCAACAACATTATCATCAATCTTTGATGATGATAACGAGTCATGATTTATCAAGTAGACTACGTTCCTATGAAGTCTATCCCCATAAAGTCTATCCCTACGGTCGTCATAATCTGAAAGTATGAGACTGTATTTGTTTTGTCGATAGGTAAAATCGAGGTGCATCTTTTCAAAACTGGGGTGACAAATTAAGGACAACCAAGTCTTGCAAACACACTTACAGATGAGTATTGATTTCACTGGTAGCCTCGAAAGGATTTCAAGGTAGAGCTCTTCTGGAAGGCTAGACATTACTTCTCCGGTTCTCTTCTCCTTTTGGTTGCAATTTTAGAGACAAAACAACTAGGGTTTGTTTTTTCTTTACCGATCAGAGAACTCCAAAGCAATATATATATGGGTCACTGTTGTACAGGGCAAGATTTTTAATTAAGGAAGCATATTGGGTTTCCTAGTTGGACTTCTAATCGGTTAGGGATTTTTGGTGGACAAGGGTTTCGTAGTTTAAGAAGATACTTGGAGGACAAGTTGTTATACCATATTAAATTGTGGGCATCCAACTCAAAACCAATTGGCAGGATCTTAGATTGCCCATACAATAGTGGCCCATAGGATTATATTGCCCATACAATGTGAGACTAATAATCTCAACACAAAGAGGAAATTGAAAAAAAGTCCCTCATTCTCTCGGGCCTTCATAATTATCCTTCAAGGGACATTTGTGAAGTGCTTAGTCAGCCACAAGATATTATATATTCTTTTAATTCCAATTTTAACCTCTCGTGTATTTGCCAAGAGAAATAATCTCAGATCTAAAAAAAAACGTTCTCTCTGTTAACTTCTTCTTCTTCCCTAAACAGCATCGCCACTACCATCTCCATCGCTCCACCACCTCCGTCGCTATGGAAATCAAATTAAATTCTAATCATCATCGGCAGCAGAAAACAGTAGCTAATCGTCATGATTTGTTCTTCCTCTTGTTGAAGACGAACAACGACTACAGATCGAGAGATTCAATTTCAGCTTTCGTTTTGTTTGAGATATTCAACATCAGCAGGTATGAATCTTGTTATCTTGTTTTCATTTCGTTGTTGTGATAATAAGTTGTAGATCGATAATCACTAGATTTCGATATCGACTTTATTTTAGGTTTAAATTCACAAATTCAAACTCGATTTCGAGTTGTTTATGAATTTTCGAATCTCTAATTTTCGATTGTTGAGGTAGATAAAAAAATTAGGTTTTGAAATTGAAGGTTTGATTTTGTTGTTACAGGAAGAGCTGGAATTCCTATGGAAGTTATGGTATTGATGCTTGGGTAGTTTGTAGATGAGTATACGGTTCGTGTTGTTGATATTTTCGCTATGCCTCAGAGTGGTACTGGTGTTAGTGTTGAAGTTGTTGATCATGTCTTCCAGACTAATATGCTTGATATGCTTAAGCAGACCAGCAGGTCAGTTCTCTCTCTCTTTGTATACTGTCAAGCTCATGTTTTTGTTTACTAGATATATATGTTCACAGTGGCTTGTTTGTAAGTCTTTGTAGTTTGTTGAACTATATAGGGTGAATTGAATGTTACATGTTAAGATGGTAAAATTTTCATTGACACTAATATCTAGTTGTTGAGTTTGACCTTGTTGGGTTAATATTTGTTAGATCCCTCTGTCCATGACTAATAAGTCAAGTTTTTTCTTTTTGATGGTGTCTTTTAAATGAAGTATGCATTCTATGCCGGAAACAAGTATCTGGATTCCCCTGCAGATGTATATTAGCTTAGCTTATCCTACATACTGGCTGCATAAGCTTTCTTCGGTTGTTTGCCTCTTTGAGTGACTGGCTAAAGAATGTAGTAGTCATTAATTAGTGCTGCAGACATGTAGTTTATGCCTGTATTCATAAATGTATCGTCCTACGCCTTCAGATGTAGGCTCTCTAATTATTACCAATTATTATGGCTCTACGGTTATGTTTTTGGCGATTCTCAGTTCTTTAGTTTTAAAACTTAGCTATGGAGAATGTGATTATCTAAGTAATGGAGCGAACAATTCTCACCAGTTATGACTCTTCGCTTAAAATTTGAATACTGATAAAGCAATCCTATATAATGGACCACATTGGCTTTCCTTTCATAATAGATTCATTGGAATTAGAACAACCTTTACATGTTCAAGCTGATTTTGTTTATTTGTTTGTGACGTTTGTAAGTTAATTATTACTTCCACATGCATTTGCCAACCAGAGATGGTGGTAGGATGGTATCACTCGCATCCTGGATTTGGTTGTTAGCTCTTTGGTGTTGATATTAATACACAACCGATATGGTAGAGTTCAATCTGGTTACTGTGCTGATCATATTGAGTGTTAGTGTCCAACCCACAAACTTTAGCATTCCCCAAATTTGTGAAGTCGTAGGTCTTCTAAGAAGTGTGAAAACTGAGACAGTTGTTTACTTTTCTCAAGGTTTATTCAGTTTATAGCTTACAGTGTCATGCTTTACTCTTGTGTATCAAAGGTCTGGATTCAAAGTTTTTTTGGGGGTCATGGTGCTTGTAAGAATTTTACCCTTGTTTGTATGCATAAATTCGTTATTTTGCATAACGAAACCAGAGTATTTCCCTCCAAAAGAGGATGTTATTTTGCAGACGAAACACTCGCAGACTTCTATACCCTGGTTTCAGGCGATGTGGGAATAACTAATCTTCTTTTTTGCATACTAGGTTCACTTGATATAGTGCCATTCATTTACTTGAGCATTTCAGTTCTCCATGGCAATGTTCTTATCTTGTGTCTCGTAAATGTCATCACAGATTATTAATTGCATTTGATGAATAATCTTTTCAGGGATGCTCCTTAATAGAGAACTCTATGTCGGAAAATGCGTGTTCGACTCACGCTAGGTAAGTTGATTGAAAGGACGATTTCGGTACAAACTAGGTAAGTTGGCTCTATCTTTTGGCTTCTCGTTTTGCCTAGCTGGCTTCCCATTTTGTTGCCATCTTGGCTAGTTGGCTTCTCATTTTGCCTAGCTGGCTTCATGGTTGGTTCCAACTTGCCTACTGGCTTCACATTTTAGTGCCATCTTGGCCGGTTGGTTTCACATTTTGGTGCCATCTTGGCCAGTTGGTTTCACATTTTAGTGCCATCTTGGCTAGTTGGCTATGCATTTGCCTAGCTGCCTAGCTGGATTCATGGTTAGTGCCAACTTGCCCAGCTGACTTCACATTTTGATGCCATCTTGGCTAGTTGGCTATGCATTTGCCTAGCTGCCTAGCTGGATTCATGGTTAGTACCAACTTGCCCAGCTGGCTTCACATTTTGGTGCCATCTTGGCTAGTTGGCTATGCATTTGCCTAGCTGCCTAGCTGGCTTCATGGTAAAGTGCCAACTTGCCCAGCTGGCTTCACATTCTGGTGTCATCTTGGCTAGTTGGCTTATCATTTTGGTGTCATCTTGGCTAGTTGGCTTCACATTTTGGTGCCATCTTGCCTAGATGGCTTCATGGTTACTGCCAACTTGCCTAGTTGGCTCTTCTTTGTGGAAACGTAGTATAGATATTTTTCGATACCAACTAGGCAAGTCGGCTCCATCTTTGTGTGCCATCTGGGATAGTGGGTTCACCTTTTGGTGCCATCTTTGCCAGTTGTCTTCCAGTGCAAGCTTGCCTAGTTTCATCAATTATTTAATTACAAATTAAATCTTAGCCTATTTTTTTCTTTAATGTCTAAGCCTGTATGGTAGTGTATGAGATTGAGATGGAGACCGGGAATACATTGGAGGGAAGCTATAAATGAAATAGGTAGTGATGAATTAATGCATGTATACAGTCTACCTCTAGAATGAGTAGAGTCTTGACAATACACAAGGGTATGCTTGTTGACTTCTTAGGATTTGGTATGCTTGTATCTCCTCAAGAAGAATCTGTGGTGCAATGGTAGCACAACTGACTCCATGTCAGAAGATGCGTGTTCGACTCACGCTAGGTTCACTCTTTAAAGATTGCAATAACACTTTCGGTACCATCTAGACAAGTTGGCTGCACTTCTTGGTGCCATCTTGACTAGTTGGCTCGACATTTTAGTGTCATCTGGGCTAGTTGGCTCCAAATAGCAAGTTGTTTATATTTTTCTGTTGTTAAAATTGGGTCATGAATTCAGAATTGTGTAGATGATTGGTTTAACTTCTGTAGTCTGGGTATGTTTGTTGGCTTCCTATGATTTGGTATGATTTTCCTTGAGAAGAATCTGTGGCATTTAACTTCTGAACTCTGGGTATGTTTGTTGGATTCCTTAGGATTTGGTATGCTTTTCCTCGAGAAGAATCTGTGGCGCAATGGTAGCTAGGCAAGTTTACTATAAAGAAGTGGTAAACTGGTACTTCAATACTGCAACGCAACTGGGCAAGCTGGCTCTATAAAATTCCAAAAAAAATATTAAGGGTCAGTTTGTATTTGAAGCTATCTCCATTAGATATAGATATCTGCAATGCAATGTATATGACAACATTTCCCATTGATTCATTCTTAAGCTTTTTCAGATGAAGTTTCAGACATATATTAAGATGTTTTCCCAAACCTACTTTAATATCATTTGATAGACTCATAAAGACCTACATTTAGTGTTTCTAAAATAAATTTTCAAATGAGCTGTGGTTGTTGCAGGTTCCACGATTCTCGCTGGCACAAAATACTTTTTGCAAGCTTGATTTTTTGCTTGTTGGTGGTCTCAGTTGGATCTGCTTTGTCTGCATCTTTTCTTGTTCCTTTCGACGGGGAGCTTTCTGGCTTCTTTTCTCTCGGCATTTCCACCCCTTGAAGCGCAATGTAAAATCTGTGTGTGATAAGACTTTCAATGTCAAACACATTTACGGAGACATCAGCCTCCAGTTATTATACCTCAATAGTGGTGGCACTTGTGTGATAAATGCAAGAATGTTCTCCCGCACCATTTCTTTATCACCCGGCAATATTTTCTGCTGCTCATCTACATTACCAAAAACAAATCACTTCAATAACCATCACCCAGAAATTGATCAAAACAATACACACACCAAAAATTAAAAAAGTCCACAAACCAGGATCAATGGGGGACCAGTTTTTGGCAACAAAGTTCTTGAAATGGATACTGGCAAATTGCCTGATAGCCATATCACAATTTCCATCTACAATAATCTGTAACAACCTCACCAAATGCTGTGGAGTATACTGCAACTGTACTCAAAACACCCAAAACAAAAACACAAATTATTAGATACCAAACATCTAGGTCAGTATACAAAACTCTCAAAAAATAGGGTTTCTGAATAAGAAACCAAACATTACTCAACCAAATCTAATCAATACTCAATCAATCCATATAACAACAAAATATCACCAAAACCCTTAATCAAAACCCCAAAAATTCAAGATTAAAAAAAAAAAAAAACCAGTTCAATAAGATTTCTGCTGTGAAGATTAAACTGTATGTATTAATATTGAATGAGTGAGTTAGGGAGTAAACCTGTTTAAGACTTAATCTCTATTAGATCGGGAACTAATTATCTCAAATTCAAGACAACAAAATTAACAGACGAATTTTAAACCTAAAATCTAGTAGTTCTATTAGATCGGGAACTAAATCAATCAAGAACCAGATCAGTAACTAAATATATTTAGATCATATTCAAGAGAAAAAAAACGAAGAAAAAGAAATCTGTTACCGCCAATTCAAGATCGGTCTTGACGGAAGCTTGTTCTTTAACCAGTTTCTCTACAAAAAAAATAATGAAAGAAAACATTCAAAAATCATCAGTATAATTATCAATCATCATTATAATTATCCCAAAATAGAGTACGTACATTAAATTCTTTGATTTATGTTCATTTTCAATGAAGATTTAGGTACTTCAAGCCAAATCCAGTTGAAATCAAGTGAAGATGGCTCTAAATCGATTGTTTTAGGAGGTGGTGGTGGCGGATTTAAAGAAAGTATACGAGCTGGTGTTGGAACGAGTTTTTGTATTGATGAAGGTGGTGGCGAAAATTAAAGGAGGCGGTGGAATGGAGGTTATACTGGAACAGTGGCGGTGTAGATTTGGTTATCCGTTTTCGCATAGAGAGAAGAAGAGATTGAAGAGAGAGAGAGAGAAAAATTAAAATGAAACTGTATCAGATTTTTTCCCGTGACCTAATTATAATATTAAGGGCATTTACGTAATCTGTTACTCCGGGATTTGGGTGAGGGATTTGTAAAATGTGAAAAGGATAATATTGTTGGGGTTGATTTCTAGGGGTATTTAATTAATGAACCCCAACACAAATGTATGACTACTGCTATATAAGGAGGCTTATATGGTTACCAACTTCTAATGATCTAGCGATCCGTGCTGCCCTGACATTGGGTAGAAATTAACAATATCAGACGAAGCCGATCAGATTAAAACTTTAGATGATGACCACGAACTATCATTAGATCATAACCACAACCATGTAAAGAAGACAGCACATGTTGTTTCCTTGTAATTAGTTTGATCCCATGGAGTGATAAACAGTTTCCTGATCCAAGTCTTAACGGAACCAACCAAAATTTACAACAGTCCTAGGAGTAATTCTTCATATTTGATCTTAGTATTTGGATAAATTGTTGATATAGTGGGAGCAAAATAATTGTTGTGCTAGTACATATGCTTAGATTCTTTGACAAATGTAACGCAGAAATTGTTAAATGTAAATATAAACTTAGACACGCTTTTAGAATACAGGTTGAATTACTGTGTTAAATTGTTTTAAATTGTTTAAGGTTCCGTTTTTCAATTCTCGCAAAATCACCGTAACCATTAGTCTTTGTTATTCGAGCAGCCCTATCCGTGGCCCACGGGCCGTGGGTATACACAAAACTTTCTTTTTTGTTAATTTTGGATCATAAGCAATGTTTTTGGGTTGCAGTTTTTTCTTTGGGGCTGTAGTAATATTAACTAATTTAATATTACCTTCATTTTTCTAAGTGTTTTAACTTAAACTAATCAAGTGTTGATTATGCTTAATCACTCCATGTTTTAACCATTCCTAAGTCAAAAAAAGAGAATGTAGTAGCAATTCCTGCACTTGCTCAAGCATAATACCCAAGTCAATGACGGGGTTGATGAAGACATCCCTGAAATGAAGTGAGGGTAAAACTTTAATCATATATCTCTTACAGAGCATCTAAAGACTTAAAAGCCTAAGTGATAAAAGCTCCTACGTCGCGCGGTGACAATACCACAACTTTCTATTGATCGAGAGAAGGCTTCTATGGTGCAGGCATTATAAGGGGGACACTTGGCTTTTTATGATTGGTTTTAAAATAATTACACTCTGTTTACACTCTTTTAAAGTATCACCCCCATGTTAGTGACGTACACCTACATTAGTTATAATAAACTCCGTTAGTTAAGTGTATTCATCCTACCGTCCATCAGCTAATTGCCTTCATCCCATCGTTATCATTAACCATCTTAGTTAAGTAATAGGAAACCGTATTTATAGTAAAACAATGAAAGGAAGACACAGAATATCAGAAAATAAATTTGTAACCTACCAGAATTAGGACAAGACTAATTTTAGGGAAAAAAAACTCAATATATATACGACAATACAAACACACAAACCAATGGTGAGTTTTAATGGTGATCACCTTTCATGTCTTAAAAACAAATTACAAAGGTTGCTAGAAGGATGAGGCTAGCCATTTTGATGCAAAAGCCATTTTATATTCATCTAAGATCCATCGGGCTTCAGCACGGTCATAAAATTGACAAACACAAAGCAATCATGGACTATATATGCTAGAGGAGGAATACTCATCGCTTCACAGAAGAACAACATAGTTTCTCAGCCTACGCAAACAAAAAAAAAAAAAAAAAAAGGTCTGCGTGTTTTCTTTGTAGGAGTAATCCAGTATATTCTTTCTCTATTGTTTGTTGGATTAGAAATTCTAAAACTCTGTTTTTCTTTCTTTTTTTTTTGGCAAAAAAGACGTTGGTCAAGTTGGAATTAAAAAGCGCATGGTGCAACGGTGTCGAACGAACAGGAGAAAACTAATCCGAAGAAAAAAAAAGAAAAGGTAATTCTTAACGTTAATACAGTTGATAATATGTATGTTGTAGACAAGACCAGTGTGATTTTTTTTTTTTCCTGTTATGACAGATCCACCGTCAAGTCTATCTGAAGATCAATGCAAACGAATAAAATCTTTTGCTTTCGAATACATGTTAGGATATTACAAGGACTACTTACATTTCACAAGTGTAGTGCACGTGCGTTGCACGTCGACAAATAATTTTTTTTTTCACTCGCATTTTTTCCATTTTCATTTGTCCCATTTTCGGAAAAAATGACATTCAATGTACCAAACAAAAGAACATGTTATAACAATTTTTAAAAAAAAAATAATAATAATTTAGAAATTAATATATCAACACTAATTTATTAGTCAATGGTACTACATGTATCACATGATCGGAGCACATCTTGGAAAACAACGTTTCTGGTACATGTTCCAGTAATACCCGGTAGGACCCCATCCCTAACTAATACTTTTGTTGTCACTCTCGAAACTCCTCTGGACAAAGCAACATACAACTGTCCATGACTAAACACAGGTTCAGGTAAATAAACACCTACAAGTGGTACTGTTTGCCCTTGTGACTTGTTTATTGTGAGGGCAAAAGTGGCACGAACTGGAAATTGTTTTCGTACAAACCTGAAAGGGAGTTTCGAATCTTTAGGAAGATTTAGTGGTATCCTTGGAATCATCACCCTCATTCCCGAACAACTACCGGTAACGATCTCTGCATCAATGAAGTTTCTGTAGAGTCCTCGACACAATAACCGTGTGCCGTTGCAAAGGCCATAACTGGGATCAAGATTCCTCAATAAAATGATTGGAGCACCTATCTTGAGTAAAAGCTTGTGAGGAGGCAATCCTCCAGTAGCTACAGTATTGAGAAACTCTTCAGTCCACAAATTTCTAGGATCATTCAAAGATGTGTCAAATGAGTGGTACACCACTTCATCTCCTGGAAAGATGATGATTACTTTTTCATTAAGCTTCTCTACGATGTCATTCTTCGGAGTAATCAAAGCTCTCTGACTCATATACTCTCTGTCATTTGCATTCTCTTCAAGTTTCAGAAAAACTTCGTCGATTAATCTCTTAACAGATTGCTCGCCATCCCACTTCATGGTAATGTCATCTGGAAGTCTCACCAAGTCATCCTTAACATATGGTTCGGTCCCATCACCGATGCGTAGCAAAAAATCTGAAAAATCGGGATCTAATCTTGACCTCATGTTCTCTTTGAGACGAATTACTTTGACATCCTTCCAAAATCTCGCATTTGTTAAGCACGCACCAATCGCCTGTGCTCGCGAGCCACGTTCAACCACGTGTAAAACTTGACGAAAATTACCACCCAAAACAATAGTCTTTCCTCCAAATGGTAGATCTATTCGAGTCAAGTCTCTAAACGTTCGATCCAAAGCTTCAAAGGCATATCGATTTGCCATCGTTGCTTCGTCCCAAATGATCAAATGTGCTCCCCGAATGAGATCTGCCAGAGAATCTTTAACACCAATGTCGCAAGTAGAGTTCTACACAGAAGGCACAGGAATCTTGAACCTCGAATGTGTTGTTCGCCCTCCTGGCATCATAGTTGCAGCAATTCCAGACGTCGCTGTTGCGATTGCGATACGTCCTTCACTTCGTAACTTGGCCAGTATTGCCCTGTACAAAAATGTTTTCCCAGAACCACCCGGACCATCAATGAAGAATATAGAACTTTTGCGGCTTTCTACAGAATTCACTACCCTGCAAAGGAAGTGATACAATTAAAATGGTTGATTGGTGATAAATCTAGCGGCATAAAAATGAAACTGGAGTATACTTTTGAAAGAAGAGAATATGGGTTTTGTCTCAATGAAGATTTACCTGTCAAAGGCACGCTTTTGGTCATTGTTTAGCCTTTCAATAGATGATAAATCTTCCGGAGGAACTGCAACTCTGAGTTCTTCCGACACCACATCATTTGTTCCAGAAATTCCTAGGTGTTCTGTTATTGGAGGGAATCCATACTCAGCCATCAACTCGGGTCCAAGAGTAGATTGAAGTTCCTGTAACAGAAGATTGATTGCACCTTCTTTTGAGTTGGATAAAAGGTGATCTTCAATCATGTAACCGTGGAACTCATCCCACAATGCACGAACTCCGGTGGGGTTGCAAAAGCCAATCAGCATGCAAAAAAGTCTTCTCAAAGAGCGAGGCATCTGTACTTCTACTGCATCTGTAAGTGTGTCGTGGATGGCTGTATCGCTTTCTAACAAACCCCGGTGTTGTGCTGCCTCTCGATACGTGGAGAATGTATCAAGTCCTACCTTTCGTAAGTGTTCAAAAGAAGTCGGACCTTTAACATAGTTCAACAGAAGCCTCAAATGAAAAGTATCGCTACGATTAGAGACAACGTTAACTCTACCAATGACTTTGTTGTTGCGTATTCGTCTTCTCCACTTCCTAGTTGACTTGTCCCACACATAATGTTCAGGAAAATCCTTGTACAGAAGAGTTCTTGCAAATGCATCTTCTTGATTCATCTTAAAAAATTCTGTTAGTTGTGTACGGGAAGCTTTTTCTCGCTGAAGTACTGCTGCAACAGTAGTCCCCTCAGGAAGTATGACTTTCTGACGATCCTTTAAATGAACCTGTAGTGACAAAACCGGTGGATAAATCCTATTCATCTCGTATCTGTATATCCGCCAGAAGGCTTGTTGCGGACAAATCCACCGGGCCTCTACAAACTGGTTGATCTCATCTTCGTCATTATTCGCATCTTCGTCTTTCTTCCCTTTTTTGTCTTTTTTCTTACTTGAAACCTCCATTGATATCCAATCTTCCACTTTCCAAACATACTTATACAAATACTTTACGGAATGGATGGTTGCACAAATCTCTACATTTATATGGCAGTCATACTTCATCAAAAGCTAGGGATTGTAAGGAACAACCCAACTGTTGTTGACGACTTTTCCATCGGGGAGTGTACCTTCTATGCCATTGTCACGTCTTCTGTAGACAGGATATGAATCCTCACCTTCTTGAGTCTCTTGTGCAAATTTCTTCGGGAACCGTTTTTTGCACTTTCCATCCTTCTTGCAAACACTATTAGCTGACAAAGTACATGGCCTATGTATCATATGTTTCATGACAGCAGCATACAACTCAGGTTGAACCTTGGGGTCGGGTATTTCGGCTCGAACAACAGTATCATAGTCATCTGGGCCACGTAGTTTGTCCTTTTCATCAATAATTATAAGAACATGTGCATGCGGAAGGCCTCTTTTCTGAAACTCAATGACATGAACATGTGCAATCACTTTTCCTAAAACTCCCTTAGTGAACAAATCTTTCTTAAATTCTTCAAATTTGGAATGAAACACTCTCGTCGTCAAATCTGGCCTATCATGTGCATGTTGTCCTGGTCGTAATTCATTTTGGATCTCCTCCCAATTAGGATTGCACGTAATGGTTAGAAAAAAAGAAGGCTTACCATATTTTTGAACCAATGACATTGCATCGTGGAATCTCTGGTTCATATCACGTGGGCTTCCCGTATAAGTAGGAGGCAGAATTATTCGGGAACCAAGATCACCTGCAAAGTACGCACACAAACAATTTAAAACCATAGCTTTTAGGTGAAAGTTCACTCTATGTTAAATGCAATATGAAATACTCAACTGGCATTCTATAGATAAATGAAAAACTGATAAGGTATCATTTATAAATTGGATCAAGTATATAAAGTATTTGTTCATGATTGTTGGATATTAACCAACAAACAGCCATGGGTCTGACCTGTTTGTGCGGTTCATGGTCCGTATTGGCTGCCTCCAAAGGAGACTTTCACCCCTTCAGTTGTCAAAGAGGGATTGCGATGTGCCGCCATGCCCAAGTGTGGAT
>JAJJMA010226143.1:0-10683 GCA_023529015.1 Papaver nudicaule
CTGAGCATGCCAAATTCTACACTGTGGAGAAGTTTAGGCGCAACTATCGGGTGACTCAGGCTAGGAGGGACAGTCCTTTTGAGGGGTTTGGAGTGAGTATCCAGAGGAGGAGTGCGGATGAGAGAAAGAATGCTCCTTTGCTTCTGGGGGATGTAGATCCTCCAGGTGGTAGTGAGACTTCTCAGCAAGATTTCCTCCGCAAGTCCCATGATCCAAGTTGGCATGTTGGTCCTTTGTTGATTGAGGGTCCATTCATTTTTGGGTTTGATGTAAGTGGGAATCCTGTTCTGGAGACTCTCAGATCTCTAGAGGATCTCCTTACTTATCTCTCATGGGTGAATGTTTGGCCCAATGCTGGTGGTTCCAGGAAGCGTAAGGGAGGAGATGCTCCAGAGGTAAAAAATATTTGCTTTAGTTTCTGAGTATGTGTCCCATACTTGCCCCTATTTTTTGACTCTGGGATCTTCTCCTTGTAGCCTTCTAAGCAGATTGGGAAAAAGGTTGCTGTCTCTTCTGAGAAGGGAAGAACTGTGTCCTCCGGGCCTCCTTCCGCTGCTCGGAGATTGGTGGTAGACTATGGAGATGATGGCCCCGACTCTGTGGACGTGCCTTTCCATGAAACCTTCCAATCCCAACAGGATGATGATATGGTCGTTGTCCAACCAACCCAACCCTCCAAGGGTAAGTCTTCTCAAGTCGCAGGCTTGAGTGCTCAGACTTCCCAGGATGATGCTGTGCTAGTTCAGCATAAGGATGGGTCTTCTAAGAAAGAAAGTACTTTGGTAATTCCCCCTGGCAGTTCTCTGGTTGTTTCTGGGACTGCCTCCACTGTTGTAGCTACTCTTCTTGCTCCAGACTTTCAGAACAAAAGTGTTGAGGAGCAAGCTAAGGCTGTTGCTCCAGAGAACCTTCCCTTGCTGGTGAGTGAGATTCATCCCTTTTCTCTTTCTTAGGTTTTGTTAGATGTTTTCTGATTCTGGGATCCTTTCAGATCCAAAATGCAGTTGCCGCTTTTTCAGCCAGCTCTGGGGTATCCGTCCGAGCTTTGGACGGTCAACTAAAAGATTCTCAGAAGAAGGTCTCCGAGCTTCAGAGGAGTCTGAACCTTCAGAAAGGTAACTTTTCTTAATATCTTTTAGTTAGTTTTGTATGCTTTTTCTGGGACCTAAAACAGTCCTTTTCCCCTTAGTCGAATTTGATCAAGCTAAGGTCCAGTGGGAGAGGGATCGTAGCGACTACCAGAATGAACTTACTCTTTGGAGACTGATTTGGGCAAGATGGCGAATACTCATGAGGATAGGATCCAAAGTATGTTTGCCAATCTCTCAGAGGAGCACTCTAAGGTTGTAAAAGGTCTTCATAGACAGCTTAGAGAATCTCAGTCCCAGATTAATACTTTAGAGTCTATGAAACGAGGTCTGAAAGACCAAGTTAGGACTTTTATGCGATGGCAAGAAGATCATCAACCTATGCTCAATCAGATTGAGGACTATAAGGAAGCCTCTGAGCGCGCGGCTGATGAGTTACAGGCTTCACATGAGATTGTTAGAAGGTTGCGTGATGCCATGGCAAAGCATGCTGATGCTTGCCCCATGGATAATCATGCCTTGACTCTTCTAGAAAAGCAGTATAGTGAGCTTGATTCTGCCAGGTTGGACACTGAGCAGACTCTGAGGGCCATCATCTCTGACTCGGAAGGTAGATCAGAATAGGCCTCAGATTACTTCAATTGTCTTAGTGTTTTTCCTGTTGTCTCATGTTTGCTTTGCTCCTTTTTCAGGAAAAGCTAGAGAGCTTGAGGAGTTAAGGTTGGAGTTTGAAACTCTCAAGGCCGAGAAAGAGACTCTGGAGGCCAGGGTTGTAGGATTTGAAGAGGAGTTGAAAGAGCAGGAGGACCATCTTTGTGAAAAATATTCTAAGGAAGCTTCTGATGTAGCTAAGTCCTTGAATAAGCAATGGAAGACTAAGTATGACGCTCTTCTCCTCTCCATTCAGGCTCAGAAGACTCCTAAGGCCTCTCCTAAATTCATGGCTGCTTTGCAAGAGACTGTGGCTCCTTCCAGAGATTCTGAGGCGACTACTTCCAGAGGTGCTCCAATCTCTGAGACTGAAGAACCTGAGGGTGTACCAACCTCTGAGGTCGAGGAGGATTTGGAGCTCGGAGAGCAGGATGTAGGTGATCAGCCAGAAGTTGTGGAGCCAGAGAACGAGCGCCCTCAGAATCAAGATGCTGATACTGAAGAGCGAGGGCCATCTCCCTCCAATCTTGCAGAAGATTGACTGTCTTTCTCCTTCCTTTGTCTTGATCTGACTTTGCTTTTGGTAGTTTGTATGTTGGTTGTACTTGGTTAACAACAAATACTTTTGATTTTTTGTCTGGGCGCTCCCAAGCTTGGGGGGCAAAACACTTTGGACCCTTATTGCTGTGAATGTGTGGGTGTTTGTTTTGTCACTTTCGTGCCCTTAGAGTTAGACAATGGTTTTGCCTTAGACCGTGTTGTCTTAGGTTGCGTGCTTTTCAGCACTCTATCCCTTAGAGGCTCAACAACTTTGTAAAGTCTTACCAAAAAAGATTTCCTTACATTATGAAGGAGATTCCATGTACGTTGAAAGACTCAGTGGCCACTAAGTTCATACAAGGACCATACTGTACTACCTCGATCATGATGACGAAATTTTCTCTAAGGTGAATTTTGGGGGTTCATTCATTCTGGGATGTTTCGTGAGGGGAGCCATCCCTCAGCCTGCATCTCCAAAATGGCATCCTAAAGTGCTATTAGGGCATCCGAGTCATATGAGTAAGGGATCTGTCCATAGACTAAGGCAATGGGTAACATTGGGGGAGTGCGCACCTCCCTCGTACCTGAAATACCCTTTCGGGGTCTATGCCCCTGCATGTGCAGAGACGAATGCCTATTCGTTAGATCTGGGCGTGGGTTGTATGGCTAGTACTTCGAAAATTCAAGGCAAGAGACATCTTGTAATTTTCTGAGGGTTTCGAAAATGCAGAAGGAAAAAGACTCTCCTACTTTTCTGAGGGTCAGAATATAGAAGGAAAGAGACTCTTCTAAAATTCTAAGCGTTTCGAAAACATAGAAGGAAGGGGACTCTTCTAGAATTCTGAGGGTCAGAATATAGAAGGAAAGAGACTCTTCTAAAATTCTGAGCGTTTCGAAAACATAGAAGGAAGGGGACTCTTCTAGAATTCTGAGAATTTCGAAAATATAGAAGGAAAGAGACTCTTCTATTTTTCTGATGTTCAAGATATAGAAGGAAAGAGACTCTCCTATTCTTCTGGGGGTCAGAATGTAGAAGGAAAGAGACTCTTCTAAAATTCTGAGAGCTTCGAAAATATAAAAGGAAAGAGACTCTTTCAATTTTCTGAGAACATAGAGATAATAATAACAAAAGATTTTATTAATATTCCAGAGGTTATACATGATCATATTCAAAAGTACTTAACACTATTTCGTACATAGTATTACAAAGCTCTGAGAGACATTTCCCTGTACGGGCTTTGAGACTTCTTGAAGGATTCTAGTTCCTGTCATGCCTTCTCGAAAGTAGGTTCTATAGTTGTAATCCCTGGATAACTTTCGATGATAGTTCTCCATCTTCTGGAGTGCCGCTTCTCTCATTTCCCATGGATTGTCTATTCTAGACAGTATCTCATTGGTGGTGAGGTTTTCTTCCCAGGCTTCCGTCTTGGTTGCTGGTATCATGGCCTCAGTAGGTATGATAGCTTCCGTTCCATATGCCAGAAGAAAAGGAGACTCCTCTGAGACTGGGTTCTTAGTTATTCTGTGCTTCCATGGGACGTTGAATAATTGCTCACACCACCTTTCTTCATATTCTTCCAGAGCATCCTTAAGCATATTTGCAATGGTTAAGTTTCTGAGCTCTGGTGCTGAATCCTCTTGTTGTGGAATAGGTGTGGCTTTACTTCTCCTTATGTGAAAGGCATTACACAGGTGGTTCATTTTCGGGCCACTGAATTGCTTCTCATCGTCTGAGACGATGGCTGCTGGTATCCCAAAGCGACAGATGATTTGCTCGAATACGAAATCGTGTATGTCCTTATCTCGGATATTGGCTAGAGCTCTTGCCTCCACCCACTTGGTGAAGTAATCAGTGGCTACTATCAAGTATTTCCTGCCTTCTGTCCCTCGTTCTAGGGGTCCTACTATATCTATACCCCATTTGGCAAATGGCCATGGGCTTATAATAGAAGTTACTTCAGAGGCTTGAAAATTTCTTTTGTACTTTCGGCAATCTTTGCATTGGGCAACTATTTCTTTAGCGTCCAGATTCATGTAAGGCCAGTAATATCCTGAGGTCTTAGCCTTGGATGCTAAGGATGTTCCTCCAAGGTGATTCCCTGCTCCTTCATGATGGATGGCTTCCAGAATTTCTATTCCTTGCCTTCTGGTGAGGCATCTTAGGAGAGGTCCCAGAAAAGATTGCTTGTACAGCTTCCCGTCTCTGAGACGGTAGTTCTTGGCTCGTGATATTATCTTGTGAGCGTATTTTGACTCTGCTGGGAGAGTTTTCTTTTTCAGTTATTGGTGAATAGGTACTCTCCAATCTTCTTCTGGAGGTCCATCGTCAGAGGACTGCTCTTCTCCCATCTCAGTAGTGGCTACTTCCACTTCTAGCTCTGGGGCATCTGGCTCTGTCAGAGGCACTGAGGGTAGTAGGACCCTATCTACTCTGATGCTAGCAATCTTAGGATCATTCAACATTGATGCAATGTAGGCCAGAGCATCCGCATGTCGATTGTTGTTTCTAGAGATATACCTGAGCACGAGACCAGGTATCTTGTTGATGTATTCCTGAGCTTTCTTGTGGTAGGCTTGTAGGCATGGGTCCAGAGTTTGGTATCTTCCCTCTATCTGCCTTACCACTAGCTGCGAATCACTTGTTAGCCTTACATCTCTGAGTTCCATCTCACAAATCAATCCCAGACCGTGTATGACCGCCTCATACTCTGTTATGTTATTTGTGGTGGGAAACTCGAGTCTCAGACTGTGTACAATTCTTCTTCCAGTAGGAGTTGTGAATACCATTCCAATGCCTGCCCCATCAGCGTTCTTGGACCCGTCTACAAAGACTTCCCACCTGGTAGGATTTTCCGCCCTCAGAAGTTCTGGGGGGTCCTCCAGTTCATCCTCAAAACCAGGTATGTCTTCGAGTTCTTCCTCTTCTGTTAGAGGAAAGTCTGCTAAGAAGTCAGCAACAGCTTGGGCTTTGATGGCAGTCTGAGGTTGGTATTGTACTCCAAACTATTTGATCTGAGCTCCCCATTTTGAGATCCTACCAGCCCTTTCAGAGTTTCTGAGTACTGAATCGATAGGCAGTTTGGTGATCACAGTTATAGGGTGAACGTGAAAGTATGTTCTCAATCTCTGAGAAGCAAATACCAACGCCAGAATTATTTGCTCAATCTTAGAGTAATTCTTTTCGGCAGGCCCCAAAGTTCTACTGATGAAGTAGATAGGTCTTTCCTCACCTTCTACTATGCGTAAGAGTACTGCACTGATAGAGTAGGAGGTGGCTGCTAGATAAACATATAATGTTTCATCCGGTTCAGGCTTTTGTAGTATAGGCATTGTTGCCAAATACTTTTTGACGTTATAGAACGCTTCCTCACATTCCTTGCTCCAGACCATCCTCTGGCCTTTCCTCAGAATGTTGAAAAAATGCTTGAGTTTGTCGGAGGATCTTGCAATGAATCTTCCCAATGCAGCCAATCTTCCATTTAGCCTCTGGACGTCCTTCCGAGTTACTGGTGAGGGCATTTCTGTGATAGCTCTGACTTTCTCAGGGTCTACCTGTATACCATCCTTCGTGACCATGTAACCTAGGAACTTCCCAGAGGTGACCCCAAATGCACATTTGAGTGGGTTGATTTTCATGCGAAATTTCCTCATTTGAATGCACATTTGAGCGGGTTGATTTTCATGCGAAAATTTCTTCCAGATCTCTGACGTGATGTCTGGACTGTTTGCTTTTGACAAGCATGTCGTCCACATATACCTCCAGAGTTTTGTGAATCCAAGGTAAGAACATTTTGGACATTAATCTCTGATAGGTTTCCCCTGCATTTTTGAGTCCGAATGGCATCTTTGTATAACAGTACAGCCCATTGGGAGTGAAAAATGCAGTATGCTCCTCATCTTCTGGTGCCAGAGGGATTTGGTTATAGCCAGAATAACCATCCATGAATGATAACAGCTCATTCCCAGAGGTAGCATCAACTAGTTGATCTATGCTCGGGAGTGGGAAGCTGTCCTTGGGGCATGCCTTATTTAGATCACTAAAGTCGATGCATATTCGTACCCCAGCGTTGTTTTTCTTCGGGACAAGTACCATGTTGGAGATCCACAGTGGGTACTGCACCTCCCGAATGATTCCAGCCTTTCCATCTTCTGAAGCTCCTTCTGGACTGCTTCCTGATATACTGGGGCTATCTTTCGAATTTTCTGTCTCACAGGTTTGACACCTGGATGGATTCGGAGATGATGATGGCTTATGTCTGTTGGGATTCCCAGATGTTTTAGGCACAATTCGGGATCGATTCCCGGCATGTCTTCCATCTTCCATGCAAACACGTCGACATATCTCATCAAAATCCCTACGAGTTCTTTTTCAAGGTCAGGATCTAGGAGCGTCCCAATTTTAACCATTTTTGGTGTGTCTGGGCCTCCTATATTCACTTCCTTTGTCGGCTCAGACGTGTAGAATACATGCTTCTGGGGCCTAATTCAGTCTGAGCCTTTGATTGCTATAACTTTCCAGAGGCATCAGCCATCTGGGTATCCTCAGAGACCTGGTGGACAGTCTTTTCTTTGAGTTTCTGAACCATTGATTCTAGGCAAGCTAGTCTAATGGCCTCTTCCTCTTCTCTGTCCCCTCGTCCCTTGTCTTTGTTGATTTCTTGACGCATTATACTTGCAGAGGTGGAACATTCGATGAATTCATCAATTTCCTTCTGGCATTCCTGCTCCAGAATCCTCTTCTTGGAATTTCTGGGAGTGTTAACCTTTTCCACACAGTTTCTCACGTCTACTTCTGAGCAGTATCTAGCTTCTCTGGGATCTCCCATGATCTCAGATATTCCCTCTGGGGTGGGGAATCGTAGTCGTTGATGGTAAGTGGAAGCGACTCCCTTGATACCATGAATCCACCATCTGCCCATGATGGCAGAGTAGGGTGAAACAACGTCAACTACACAGAAAGTCGTAGATGTGATGATTTTTCCAGCGTGTACTTCTAGAGTTATTTCTCCTTTGGGCTTAGTGGAAGATCCATTGAATCCATATACCATGTAGGTTGAAGGGATTAGGCATTCATCCTTTAGACCCATCTTCACGAATGTGCTGTAGAACAAGATTTCCACGGAGCTTCCTCCATCCACCAGAATCTTTGGGATGCCCCACTGCCCAATCATCATGGTCACTACCAGAGGATCGTTGTGAGTCTTCCCATTCTGGGGCACCTCAGAAGCTGAGAATGAAATTGGTCTTTTCATCCATTCCTCCATGGGGAGTTCTAGAGCCATGCTGAATATTTCTTCCCCATTTGCATTTCTCTTATGGATTCTCTCCAGAGAGTGTTGCCCCAGAGATGATTCTGAGGGCAACTCTACACAATGGGTAATAGTGTTGCAGTTGAGATGTTGTGCCTCTCTGGGCATCTCAACTCTGAATATCTTCTCTACTGCCTTCTGGGCGCTCCCAGAATCTTTGGCAATATACTTCTTGAGTTCTCCACTACTTACTAACTTCTCCAGCTCTCTCCTTAAGTGCCTGCACTTGTCGAGAGAGTGGCCATTCCATCCATGCACTTCACAGTAATCCTTACTGTTCTTGCAATAGTCAGGTTTGATGCCCTTTCCAATAGGATCCTCAAAGGGGAGCTTGCCTTTGATTTCCTTGTAAATGGTGGACCTTGGAACGTTGAATCTAGTGTAAGTGGCGTCGTCAAAATCCCGCTTTTTGTTGTCCTTAGCTAATCTTTTGCCTCTGAATTCTCTGGACTTGTTTTTCTTGATCTGAGAAGTGGGGACCGCAGCAGGAGGTTGGGAATGAGTGACCTGGGGCTGTGGTTCTACCACGTTTGCTCCTCTACTCATGTTCCCAGAGAGCAGCTTGTCGTAAGTGCCATCCTGCGTCTCTTCTAGCGCTATGAACTCCTCCTGGGTTCTTCTGAGGTCTCCCAGATTATCTGGAGTCTCGTTCCATAGCTTGACGAAGAGAGGGTCAGTCTTATTTAGAGAATTCTTGAAGCCAAGGATAGCATAGGCTGCTGGGACCTTCCCTATCTCAGCGCATAGTTTCCTCCACCGGTCAACTAGGCTTCTGAGGGATTCTCCCCTTCCTCTTTTGAGGACAAATAGTCTCTCAATCCCGGGTTTGACCTTGCTGTTATGCATATAATTCTCTAGGAAGACCTCTTGAAGATGTTCGTACGACTTGATCCTTCCTTTTTCTAAGGAGTTGAACCAAGTTAACGCTTCCTCTTTGAGGCTCCCTGGAAAGAATTTACACATAACCCCTTGTCGATCTTGCCATGGCATTAGAGCCATTTCATAATCCTTTATGTGTTGGATAGCATCACCCGTGCCATCAAACTTGTTCTGGAAGTTCAATGTACACCGTTTGGGTATAGGGAGAGCATTGATTTCTGAGGTGAAGGGTGAGCGCTTAGCATCTTCCATTACCTCTGCCAATCGTTTGCCCTCCTTTCTGATAAGTTCTGGTTTGTCCTCAATACTTGCTGCTATGGCTTTCCTGAGATTAACCTCTTCTTCCAGCTCCCGAATTTTCCTTTCTCGAGCCGCCAGGATATCTGTCAGAGATGGCTCAGCATAGCCTTCCTCAGAATCATCGTCCGAGGTGTCGTCCGAAATCACTTCAGTGATTGGATCATCTCTGGGTCTCTTATACTTTAAGTTCCTCATATCTTCTTCCTCCTCGTCTGAGGAATTAGATGAGTCACTGTCAGTAATCACGACCTTTTCTTGTCTTAGCTTCTTGTTAGCCTCAGAGAGCTTACGGATCTTCCTCTTCAGAGTTCTGACCTTGTTTCTTCTTGCTCTCTGAGTGTCCTCTGGGGTGGATTATGGGTCTCTGACCACAGACTTTCCCCTCTCGGCACGAGTTGGCTTCACCCTCTGGGTGGCTTTGTCAACTCCAGAAGGGCCATTAGCTCCTCTGGAGGACTCACCCTTCCCAGAGGTTTTCTTCGCTCCTCTGGAGGACTCACCCTTCCCAGAGGTCTTCTTTGCTCCTCTGGAGGACTCACCCTTCCCAGAGGTACCTTCACGTTGTCTCTCCGAGACTATTGTAACCTTTCTGGAAGGTCCACCTTTCTCAGAGGTATCTTCTCGACCTTTCTCTGGGACCTTCCCTCTGGGACCTTCCCTCTGAGAGCGTCGATGATTCGATTGTCTCCCTCCAGAGAAGCCTCAGTAGAACTGTTTGAGTCTGTCGTGTGCAGATCTAAGTCCTCTTCTTCTCTCTGAGAGTCAACTCCCGCCCTCATAATCGTTGCTTCTGAGGCAAGATCTTTCTGAGGGGGCTTCTTGTGATAAACCTCTGTCAAAGGTTTGGTCTTCACAGGTATGCTACTAGCAGTACCCTTCTTCTTTTGTGCCCCAGGTTCTTTTCCTACAATATTGGTGGTCTTTCCCAGAATCCCATTGCTGGTATTCTGAGGCACCCTTGCTGGAAAACCTGGTGGTGCACTTTCTCCAGAGGCGACAGTATCCTCTGGGATTTCATGATCCGTCTCCTGCATTCCACTCCTGGTGATCCTCCTCGGAGGGTCCCTTCCCGAGTCCGTGGCGTTAGCAGTCTTCATTTCTTCTCCTGAAAAGCAAAATCAAGATATAACCTTCTTGTCAGAGAGTAACTCTACAAGTGCTAGTTTTAATCTGACAGTTTCAGAGATCCAAGAAATCCGTACACCTTTTCAAAACATTTTGAAAACTATTACAGAAAGAGACAGAAAAATGTTTGAATAAGTTAAAACTGGGTAGTTGGGCTGTCAGGTTTTGTTTGAGAGTGATGTTGGTGACATCAGTTGTCTGCGAAAACGAAAAAGACAGTACAAGCAGTACTTTTCAGAGAGAATCTTTTCAGAAAAACCCTCTACCCTCCATTAATGGTGTTTTTTGAAGAAAAAACCAGATCCAAAATGGATTTCAGTTTCAAATACGTCTACTGTTGGCAGAAATCAACAGCAAGAGTTTTGTTTATGCTTTGAAAACAAGATCTGAGTTCAAAGGTCTAACCTTTATGAAGATAAAGGCTAGGTTTTTGCAAAAAATCAAGTTTTTGTAAAGAAAACAAAGGATTTTTCGCAAACAACAAGTAAAGAAGGAACTTTTAAGACTTAAAAGCATAAAAGGTCTCACCTTTACTAAGAATACTAAGCTTTCCTTGTGAGATCTATGAGATCCAGGAGCTTTTCTTCCTCACAGCAAAGGTTTGGTTAAGAGACAGATAAGAAAAGCTTTGAAAAACACACCTGGAAGGATAAATCCTTTACCTAGTCCCTGTTTCTAGCGCCAAAATGTGAGTCTAGATATCTCTGAGATCACACCCAACGGTCCTAGATGAAGAACTACTCGAGAACACTTAAGTACAAATACATCTAAGATAAAGTAAAGACAATCAA
>JAJJMA010226153.1:0-12007 GCA_023529015.1 Papaver nudicaule
TAATCATAGAACTTCAACTTTTCACGAAACCACTGTCTCCTCTCCAGGTTCCCCCTAAACATAAAACATGGGTCACCCAACCAGAACATCTTTCACATTTTACAAAGCCTAATCAACGGTCCAAAAAACACAAACCTCATACACATCTAAACTCCAAACACACCTTACATAAAATCTCCCCACACAAATAACCAGAAAATAAAAAGGAACTAGAATTAAAACAAAAATAGAGAGACGAAAGAGAAAGAGAAAGAACTTTGATCATACAGAAGAGAAGAGATCTTCTTCATCTTCTACTCCATCCTCTTCTGTTACTTCCACACAAATATCATTCTGAAAGCCAGAAATTCTCTTCACATTTTCCCTTCCTTACCTCTCAGATTCATACTACCTTCTTTTCCATCACTTATTACACTCCCAGAATTTCATCCCAGGGCACACAAATTTTGATCTTATTCATTTTCTATTTAATTTCATCTCGGATTGAATCGATTCGTGCTGTAAATTCAGTGTAAATCTTACAAACAAGTTGATTAGATCTGGTGGATTGTTTTTTCAATCTCAATTTCTAGGTTTTTGGTTTGATAATGGCTGTGAAACGGGGAGTTGGAAGGAATAATAACGGTGGTGTTTGTGGATTACGGTTACCAGTGATACTTCTATTGTTTTTCTCAGTTCTTGCTCCTTTGCTTTTTCTTACTGGACGCGGGATTCATTTTAGGGATTCAACTGGTTAGTTATCTTTAACTTTGAAATTGAGTTTTAATTTTTTTGTTTCAGATCTCATAATTTAGTTATAATCTGATTCTGTTATAAACACGAGTATGATTTTGATAATGCAATTTGGTTTTTATCTGTCAAGTATAGTATTAGATGATGATATTACCACTGTGCTGTATAGTGTAAGACACATTAGGGTTAGATAGAACGACTTGTACTAGGCAGAACTCCTTAAGCTTTGTTGTTTGAGTACAAATGGATGTCTGCACTACACTTATTGACTAGAGTTCCCTAGACATTTTGCTAGAAAGCTAAACATGATTTGAATGTTATCTTACCTACTCTATCAAAAAGCTAAACTGTACTGAACAGAACTCCTTAAGCTTTGTTTGATTACAAATGGATGTCTATTGATACACTACACTTATCGACTAGAGTTCCCTAGACATTTTGCTAGAAAGCTAAACATGATTTGAGTGTTTTGAGTGTTATCTTACAACAATTTCAGAGTTGCTTTAAGGGAGTTTAATTTTTTATATCTTTGAAATTGGAGTGGTTTTGGCATCTCATGTTACTTGTTTGCTGATTTGAAAAAATTAAATAAGTGAAAGGCGGTTGATATCTGTTATCTTTTCTGTCTTTGATAAAGGTGTTAGAGGAAATAGTGTACATGTTCGTGAACTTGTTATTTTGAGCTGGTTGTAGATGAGATAGTCAGACAGTTAAAACATATATTTGATGTTACGACGCATTGATGCAAATGTCAGTTGGATTCTGGTTGAAAGAATAACTGATATCTATGATACATTTCGAAAAAAAAGAGTAGTTGTCTTACTTGTGCAATTATGGGGAAACTTTAAGTGATGTTTTATTGTGTGTTTGATAAAGAAATGTTTATAATTTGGCATGGTTATGAGATTCTACTGAGTCTACTCGGCACAAATTATCTATGGAAGGGTGCAAGAGCTATTCATTTAACTTGAATTAAACAATACTGGTACCACGAGTGCCATTTCTGACTATGCTTGATGTCTAGACAGTTGCAAACATATTTTTTGTTTGAATTTGTTGAACCTAGCATTTTTTTAAGATGGATGGTTTTCTTGATTCTCCATTTTAGTCGAATTCTACTATAGTTGATTTGATGGTTTTTCTTGATTCTATATGCAGATCAAAAGGATGTTACAACCGGTAGTCAGGTACATTTTTTTTCTTTGGCCTTTCTACCTTTAGATTCCTTTGGTGCGTGCTTCTGTTAGGTGTAGTACTGAAATTTCTGAATTGGTGTAGATTTCAAATTGGAGGGAGCGTTTGGCCATGCAACACTTAAAATCCCTCTTCTCAAAGGAGGCAAGTGGATATATATAATTATTGATGCATTTGTTTCAATAGTGATTATTTCGTACATATTACTAGCTATGCTTTGGAATTTGTTATTGGCAATTATTTCATGGACTGACCATAACTGACATAAATGTTGTGTTACAGGTCCTTGAGACCATCACAGCAAATATGCAAGACTTAGAACCATGGAGTCTTGATAATATGAGGAAGCATCCTTTGCCTTCGTCATGGAAAGTTGCTGGTTTGGAGACTTCTGACCAAAACAGTGCTGTTTTGAATGAGGTACAAATCCCTTATCAACCTTAAAAGTACAATATCTGTATGGTGTATACTATAGGTTACAGATTCGTTTATCAAAAAAAGGTTACCTACTGTAGATCTGATTTATTTGAGTCGATTTTATATATGCCAGTTATCTTGACTATCAACATGTCATATGCTAGTTATCTTGACTATCCACATTTCATATGAAAACAAGTTATCTTGATTATTCACGTTTCATTTTTTTTCTTCATTCTATCTCAAAGCCAAAGGATACAGCAGATGCAACAAAAAATGCTTCTCAAAATAAAGAGGGAAATGTTGTCAAGGCTGGTGAGTGCACGCAAGGATCATTTCAATGATGTTTTTTTTTTTTTTTTTTTGCTTTGCATCTATTATCTGGCTTGTTCTAAGAAGGTGTTCTATTTCAACACAGGTGATTATTCTCCACTTGTTGATACACCAGTAAAACAACAAAGACGGGTAAGTTCTCTGCAGTGTTTTACACTTTTACTACTGTTAGATATTGATATATGATGTAGAATGAAAGGAAAACCAATTACAAATAACCTGTTTTCTGTATTCATTGTACAGTTCATTACGATAGTTTTGATGGTTTCAATTCATTTCATTTATACTTGGGAGTTGGTTATATCTTACTTTTATGCTTCATGTAGCGATTGAGAGAGCAAAGGCGTGAAAAACGGGCCAACCAGCTGGTTCAGCAAACTGATGAGGCGATTATTAAGCTAGAAAATGCAGCCATTGAACGCTCCAAAGGTGTGGATTCTGCAGTTTTGGGAAAATACAGCATTTGGAGGAGAGATTTTGAGAATGAAAACTCCGATACGACAGTACGTTTAATGCGTGATCAGATGATAATGGCTAGGGTGTATTCAAGCATTGCAAAGACGAAAAACAAACTTGACTTATACCAGGAACTATTAACTAGGCTAAAAGATAGCCAACGTACTCTGGGAGAGGTGACTACTGATGCAGACTTACCTCATAGGTATTTAGCATTTTCGGGCTGTTGTTTCTTTTAACGCTGTACATGTATGCTTGCTTCTTTATTCTTGTTTCCTGTTCGTCCACGTCACTCATTACATAGGTGTTTCACCTTCCAGTGCACCCGAGAAAATTAAAGCTATGGGTCAAGTTTTGTCGAAGTCAAGAGAAGAACTCTATGACTGCAAGCTGGTCACGATGAAGCTGAGAGCAATGCTTCAATCTGCAGATGAGCAAGTGAGGAGCTTGAAGAAGCAAAGCACATTTCTGAGTCAGTTAGCAGCCAAGACTGTTCCAAATGGGATCCATTGCCTATCTATGCGTTTAACGATTGGCTACTACCTCCTACCTCTTGAGAAAAGAAAGTTCCCTAGGAGTGAGAATTTGGAAAATCCGAGTCTTTACCATTATGCCCTCTTCTCTGATAATGTCCTAGCTGCATCTGTTGTGGTTAACTCAACCATCAGGAATGCCAAGGTGAAGTAAATGTCTCTAATACTTGAATAAGTAGTCTTCTATCTCTGAATAATTGCTGAAATTTGGAAATGTCTGCGTTCTTAGGCGTCGTTCCAATAAATTACTTTTTGGTTTGTCTAATTTATATATAATTGTTTGGCTGGGTTTCAGGAGCCGGAGAAGCATGTATTCCATCTCGTGACTGATAAATTGAACTTTGGAGCCATGAATATGTGGTTTTTGTTGAATCCACCTGGGAAAGCCACCATTCATGTTGAAAACGTCGATGAATTCAAATGGCTGAATGCCTCCTACTGCCCGGTTCTGAGGCAACTTGAATCTGCTGCTATGAAAGAGTACTATTTCAAGGCTGATCATCCCACTACGCTTTCTGCTGGTTCTTCCAATTTGAAATACAGGAATCCAAAATATCTTTCTATGTTGAACCATCTGAGGTTCTATCTCCCACAAGTATACCCTAAGCTGAATAAAATCTTGTTTCTTGATGATGATATCGTCGTCCAGAAAGACTTGACTGGATTGTGGGCAGTTGATCTCCATGGAAAAGTAAATGGTGCTGTGGAGACCTGTGGAGAGAGCTTCCACCGTTTCGACAAATATCTGAACTTCTCTAACCCTAAAATTGCTAGGAACTTTGATCCCAATGCTTGTGGGTGGGCATATGGTATGAATATGTTCGATCTTAAAGAGTGGAAGAAGAAGGACATTACTGGAATCTATCACAAGTGGCAGAACATGGTAAGCGATTCTTCTTCAGAAGTTTTATTTTCTTGTTTACATATTGTTTTGTCAATACGATGTGAAAGAATGAACACACGGGGACAAAATACCGTAACTAGGAATTGAGAAATTAATGATAGAAGTTATATAGTCAGATGAATATTTAAGGAAGTATAGGAAGCATGAAATAGAGAACTGACTTTGCTTTTGTTCATCTGAACTTCAACGGCATCACTTAAAGAGGCTTGGGTGGTTTCTCATGCTAATTTGACCTGCTTGTTAATCTTTTAATTAACTGTATATCGTACAGGAATAGCTTATTGATACTAATGAGATGACATAAACTCTGTAATAGCCGCGGCATAGAACCCTAAAATAGTATATGCAATATGAATGCCACTAGTTTGTCTTGAATAAGCTCTACATACAAAATGTTGCCAAGTTAGAAAAATGTGTTAGCATGTTCGATGAATAACAATTGAGAAACTAAGGGATGGACAGATGCTGCATTGATAATGATGCTTATGATATTTTCCATTCTTTTGTCTTGCTACAGAATGAAGAAAGGACGCTCTGGAAGTTAGGAACGTTGCCTCCTGGACTTATTACATTCTATGGGCTGACGCATCCACTGGACAAGGGTTGGCATGTGCTCGGGTTGGGATATAACCCTAGCATTGATCGCGCAGACATAGATAATGCAGCTGTTATCCATTATAATGGGAACATGAAGCCGTGGCTGGAGATTGCAATGACCAAATACAAGCCATACTGGACCAAGTATATCAAGTACAATCATCCCTACCTTCGCAACTGCAACCTAAACGAATAAACACACACCAAAAGTTCAATGATGTCCGCCCGCCAGACGTGGAACAGATACTCTTGTCCATACTACGGTTGTATCAAAACAAATACATGTCATCTTCCACATTAGTCATTCTTCCTCCATGCCCATTTCAGCATTCTTGCGATTGAACAGGTAAATGAGTTGTTATAACAGGTTGTTCTGTGAGGTCAATTTTTTGTAGTTTTTATTTGTAATATGTGATATTTAGCCATTACAGAAAAATATCCATCTTCCATTTCTTCCATGTATTAGGAAAACATTAATGAAGTTCGATTAAATGTAGGACCTGTCACATGTGAAATGAGCTGTGTGACCTACCTCCTAAGGATCCAGTTCCAAATTTCCAATGTATCAAAAAGTAACAAAAAACAAGCTTTGATTAGTTGATAGTTGAGTTGCGTAAACATTCCTACAAAAATGTATATGAGGACAAATTCATGATATTTCCTTGATGTAGGGTAGGCCTTTGCCACTCTAAAAAAAAAACGTTGATTTAAGGACCGGTGAAAATACTAGGGAGACCGGATGTAGGATCCCTATTCTAGAGGGGGTTATAAGGGGTGTCAAAATGATATGAAAAGTCTAAGTTACCCTTTCAACATTAACAAATACCTAAACAAAGAAACTGATTTTCAGTTTCAATTTCTTTCAACTCTTTATCTTCTTCTTCATCGTCTCCTCCCACTGCCCCTCTATCTCCCTCTCTATATCTACAAACCTTCATCGTCTCGATAAATCAACGATTCAGAATGGTTAAAAATGATAGTTCAGAGTGATTTTCGGCTGGGTGAAACCCTTAAAATCTAGACGAAAATTCAATTGTCGTTTGTATTGCATGCAAACAAACCCACTGGCGGAGCCAGTAATTGACTAGGGTGGTCTATAGCACCCCCCTAATTCTTACCAAATCACATTTCCACCCCTATAAAATTTTTTTTTTTTAGCCCCCTTCACTATAACTAGAAACTCTAAAAAAAAAAAATTTAGCACCCTCCGGTGTGGTAACCTGGCTCCGCCAGTGAACAAACCAGACGCAAAATAACTTACCAAATGTGTCGCAGCCAATGCAGCCGAAAATAGGCTTAATTTTGAAAAACCTAGCCGATTTTTTTTTAATTTTCGGTTGCGTTTGGTATGAAATATCCAGACGAAAATAAAAAAAATTGGTATTCGTTGAACTTTGTTTTCGTCTGGATTAATTCAGTACTTCCAGACGAAAACTCAGCCGATATCAACAATTCCCAGCCGACAATTGGTTCCCACAAAACTTTTGTTTTACAGAGATAGTTTCGTCTGGGAGTAGATAAACAAACAAGCCGAAATTACAATTGTCGTCTGGATTTTGATACTATCATCTAGACGAAAATTTACTGTACATCCAATTTTCCCAAATTCGAAAATTGTCGGTTTGATTAAGAACACAACCCAACCGAAATTTCAATTTTCGGTTTGATTCTGGGTTAAAATTGAGCCGAAAATAGGCTCTGGAACTCACAAAATCTAATTTAGTTAAACTAGATTTTCTTTATCGTTTGTAAAGACAAAATACATGATTTGAAAGATTAGAACACAAATCTAGTTTAGTTAAACTAATCTGATTCATTAGTTCCAATTAAGTAGGGATATTTTGGTATTTAAGAAAATATATCGGAAAAAGGGTTTTGAAAAAAGCTTAGAAATAACTCTATTTTGTTTTATTAGTCGGTCTCCCTACTAAATCAACAGGCCCCTAAATCAGCGTTTCTAAAAAAAAGGTTCCAAAACTTCGTTTATTGTAAAAGTCTTTTTTGGGAAGTAGAAGAATGGAAGATGCATGACAGAGAGTCAGAGATGAATGGTAGCTGAAACGTGGAGAGCGCGTGTAGAGCTTATTGGTACCAAATACGCAACTCCATCGTACCTTCCTTCAATGTTGTATGGTGACAGACGAGACGAATGTTAAGTAGGTGCACCTTGTCGTCGCCACACGCTCTGCTTTGGTACTTCTGGATTTTCTTTTTCTGATCGTATTCTAGAAGTAACCCTTGTTCGTATGTTGGGCTTTCACGCGGTCTTCAACAATCTGAGTGAATACTTATGCGAAGCTGCTACAGGCCCCCCGGGTCTGTCTACCAGCTCCCTCCACCGCTATGTGGCACGGGTTTCACCCACACAAAATTTCCCACTCACCCGACCGTGAACAGCAGGGGGGTCCGCCAGCAATTTTCATCCAATCACCCCCGCCACATAGCGGTGGAAAAACGGTTGGTGGAGAGAGGCGGGGGTGAAAAGCATTTTCGATACTTATGTAGTGTAACTCTGGTAAAACTGACAGGCCAACGGTCCACCGACAGATATATACTAGTATAATGTTTTAGCTGTCGAGAAGAACAATGATGATGACTTATCGATCACATTGTTACCTGTAGTGGATTAGATGAGCATTGCCGTAGATGATTTTCTAGATAGTGTATTAAGTTTTCCAGCTCATTTCGGTACTTGGTTTGGAGAACTAAGTTGAATTGTAAGGTTTTTAGAACTGCTAGATTCAAAGAATTGGAGATGATTTGGGAGAGTGTAAAATGCGCATTTACCGGAGAAATGCTATCTAATGTAATAAATGATGTCAATATCACTGTAGTACAATGATAAAATCGGTACCACTGATCGGAGTTTGAAATTCATTAACACCAAATTCTTTATGGATGAATTTTTTTTTTCGTTGTAATAAACGGTGGATTAGTTGATAAAACATGCGTCATAACTCATGATGGCATACGTCATGACTCATTAGAGATTCATTGACTGGTGTGTCTTTTGTGCTTGGCATATAATGGCTTCCCATCCAATGCGTCGTACCTTTACCTAAGTCTTAATGAATGGGCACCTGCCACGTGGTGTTCATTTATAGTTGGCTAGTTATTAAACACGCTAGACCCCAAAGTGGCAACTATATGGAAACTGTGCCAAGCCTAACGGTTGGTAAAGCTCGTGCCATATCCCTCTGGTAAGTGCAGCTTACATATTTTCTCTACTTATCTCCAGTTATGTAGTTGCTATAAAAACATTACTAAGATCTTCTATGATTAACACCTTGCGAGCAGTAGTTAGAGAGAAAAAGAGAGGCAATTTCATTTGTATCAAGGCATCAATGGCTCCTACACAAGTATCATCAATTCAGCCGATGGAAGTTCAAGCTAATTTTACTCCAAACAAAGTATCAAATGAGTCCTACAACAAAGTTGAGAATTTAGCAGCTACTACTGATATGCAGTTGGTTCCGCAAGACGAACCGAAAGAAAATACCGAACCCCTCCAAGCTCTCCAAGACGAAAAGAAATGCCATGAAGTCGAAACCCCTCCAGACGAAGTACCGAACGAGTCCAACAGCAGAGTTGAGAGTTTATCAAGCAGTGGTATTCAATTCATTCCTAAAGAGTACATTCGTCCCGAAGAAGAACGGAAAAGTATTAACGATGTGTTGGGAGATTATGAAAAGAAATGCGACATGGGGCCTCAAATTCCCGTTATAGATTTAAAAGATATGGATTCCGAGGATAAAATCGTGAGGGAGAAATGCATAGAGGAGTTGAAGGTAGCCTCGGTTGAATGGGGTGTCATGCATCTCATCAACCATGGAATTTCGTTGGATCTTCTTAACCGCGTTAAAGACGCAGGCAAGGCGTTTTTTGACCTCCCTATGCAAGAGAAAGAAGTTTATGCTAATGATCCGTCCTCGGGTAAAATCTCTGGTTATGGTAGTAAGCTTGCGAATAATGCTAGCGGGCAACTTGAATGGGAAGATTATTTCTTCCATCTTGCTTTCCCCGAAGATAAGCGGGATATGTCAGATTGGCCTAAAACGCCTAGTGATTATATGTAAGTTGTTCACAGTTTCTTGCTCATTTTTTAACCATTGCAAAGTGTTTAGTGTGTATGTTCTAATTGAATGTCTCCATGCAGCGAGGTGACAAGCGAATACGCAAAGCAACTTCGTGCACTGGCCACAAAGATTTTCTCGATGCTGTCACTTGGTCTAGGACTGGAAGAAGGAAGATTTGAAAAAGAAGTGGGTGGATTGGAAGAACTATTGATGCAATTGAAGATAAATTACTACCCAAAATGCCCACAGCCAGAACTTGCCTTGGGTGTTGAAGCTCATACAGATATCAGTGCACTGACTTTCATAATTCACAACATGGTCCCTGGCTTGCAAGTTTTCTACGAAGAGAAATGGCTAACGGCAAAATGTGTACCGGATTCGATAATCTTGCACATCGGCGACACCTTAGAAATACTCAGCAACGGTAAGTACAAAAGTATACTTCACAGAGGACTTGTGAACAAGGAGAAAGTTCGGATTTCATGGGCTGTTTTTTGTGAACCACCTAAAGAGAAGATTGTTCTACAACCGTTGCCTGAACTTGTTACTGATTCGGAACCAGCATTGTTTACTCCTCGTACTTTTGCTCAGCATATTCAGCAGAAGCTCTTCAAGAAGACCCAAGAAGCTTTGCTCACACCTAAAGAGTAATTTTAGTCTGGTTATAATTGCTAATTAATCAGTCGATCATATTTTATAAGAATTTATAATTATCTTTGTTTTCAATCGGTAATATTTTAGTAGTGATGTATTTCTTTTGCTTGTGTTATAAACTTATAATCATAATTTTACTGCTCCCTAAAGCATGTGAATATAACCATTGAGATTGGTCTGCTGCTCGTCGAGCTCGGTAGCGTGAGCTTGTGACTTGAACACCCAGTCGGATGCACTTGGTAGGGTCACATGGTGCAATTATTGACTCGCCCGTTCCAAGTTGGGAGTTGGCTTATGTGGTCTGGGCGAAGGCCTAGATCATGGGGTCACTAAAGAGGCGGGCACTGCGTCAGGCTGGTTTCACAGAGCAGCGATCACTTCCCTCTCCATACAGTGGGAGGATAACGAGTCAATGCACCTTTGATCCAACTCAGCCTAGTGAGCCAACACGGTTGGACAACCAATTTTTTTTTTCTTACTTTTGATCTATAAATCAACCAAAAATTTCATTTGCTCGAATATTTTTGATCAAAGCATCATCATCAACCAACCGTTGTAAATTAAAATGACATTGATCAATCTAGTCGATTGGGACAAAATTTTCATTTAACTTCTATTTTTGCAAGCATGAACACTTTCCTAGATTAAAATGCTCAACTGGCCAGCCACAAACAAACTTTTTCCATACACTGACATGATGCTATTGGATTTAATGAACGTCTATAGAAATCGAACCATCTAAAGTGTCCCAGTAATTTTGACACTAATGGCTAATAACAAAGTACTGGCAGAACAAAGATCAACATTCGACTCCTATTTGCTTTAGACAAATGGACGACCGGAGAGTCAATCCCACAAGTCTCTTATCCAGTCTCATTTGATCACGGTGGGGGCAAGCCAAAATAGAAAAACTAACATTGGTTTTAGGGATAATTGGGCTCGAACTGATGACTTCCACCACGTCAAGTTGACACTCTACCTCTGAGTTATATCCCTTCCCTACTCCCATCGAGAAATAGAACCGACTAACCCTGTAGGTGCATGAATCTGCCGAGACACGTGTCGACATCTCGAGGGCCAGGACGAAGGATAAAACAAGAGGGTACGACTGGAGGAAACCTGGGCATCTCGTACAGAGATGAGTAGTCCCTGTCATGGAATCAGGAAGAACGCACAGTGGAAGACAGCTGGAAAATGCCCGGGGAGGATATCTCGGGAAGAACTAAACGAGGAAGCTCAATTCTCAGAATCATCTTGGAAGCCCCACCGACTTACTCGACAGCCCCTGACACCCATGATTGAGCGTGTTGTCTTATTAGCTGTAATCCACTACTCGGCAAAAGCCTATATAAGGCGAGCTTGAGCTCATTTGTAAGGGTTGGATCTTTGTTTAGTTAGGATTACCATTTTGTGAATCAATCTAGGTTAGTAGCTTTACTTCTATCATGCTATGTAAATAATATTGTTGTATGAATATAGTCATGAATATCAATCAAGGAATTCTTATGCTTTACTTATGTCTTATTAGCTATGCTCGATTAGTCGTCTTGTGTGGTTTACTCGATCTAGAGATACCCATGTTTAATAGTTCGATGATTCTCCTCATGGCTGTGTAGTACAAAGTCCTTAAGCAGATTTTGTACACACACAATTTGGCGCTAGAAACAGGGACTGATTAAAACAACTTAGGTTTGCCTGTGATTATGTTGGTTTTCAAATTTTCAGAATTTTTCTTTCTAGGGTTTTCAAGTTCTTCTTTTATGTTTTAAAAATTTTAAGCTCCAGCGCTTGAGTACCTAAAAATTTTGAGCTTTAGAGTGCTTAAGGATTTCGAGTAGATTATCATAATAATGGACTAATGTTCCTCAAGGAATCTAGGCTTTGAGGCACAAAAATCCAAGATCCATAAAACTTTAGACTTTTTATTATAACGCGTATCGCTTAAAATACTACCTATGGTCACTTATACAGCAGTTAGATAGGAGGATATTTTCACCATTCATGAATAACATAGTGTCTAACCTAGAGAGATTGAGAAGATTAATCTGCAAGAACTATCGATTTTGGTGTGGCAGATCTAGAAAAACTAGGGTTATCCAGAAAGATGATCG
>JAJJMA010226156.1:0-12191 GCA_023529015.1 Papaver nudicaule
AAGATTTTGAATGGCCGCACACTCGAGGCAAGCAGCATGAAAGAACAGCAAATCACCCTGAAAAGTGTGAGTACCATGACTTTAGGGGTCATGCAACAGAGAGATGCAAGAACCTTAAGGACCAAATTCAAAAAATGATAAATGCAGGGAATTTGAATGAGTATGTGTTAAATCCCAATGAAGTGGTTATTCCACAAAAAGATAAAAATGTAAAATTGCCTGACAATCAAATTATCTACATGATAACCCATTCAGAACACTATGATCAATCCCTCTCGGGAGATGTGGGACGAAGACTAAGAAAAAGAATTGAAGATCATGAGATGTTTAAAATCGCTGGAGTAATCACATAAGACTGGGAAGAGTGGATGTCAGTTCCACTTACCTTTTCTTCTGAGGACGTAGATCAAGAGCTTGAGACCCATAATGATGCATTGGTACTCACTCTACCAATCTCAGGGTGGAACGTCACTAAGATCTTAATGGACGGAGGAAGTTCCTTAAATATACTCTTCTATGACACCTTTAGGCGAATGGAGCTTACTGATGAACATCTTACACCCTCACGATTTACCATTTACGGATTCAATGGTGCGGTTTCCAAGCCCAAAGGAGAAATAATATTGGAAGTTAGAGCAGGACCGATTCGAATAAACACGAGATTCAGTGTGGTTGAAGCTCCCTCTCCTTACAATGCAATCATGGGCAGGTTATGGGTACATCGATTAAAGGGAACAGCTTCGACATACCATCAATTTCTACGATTTCCAGGTCCTCATGGGGAACTTCAAATTAAAGGAGACCAAATGGACGCAAGGAGCTGTCAGGACGAAGAGACACAGCATAACGTAGAAAAGGTGCAAGCACTCCAAAATTTGAAGAAGAGCGAAAGGAAAATGTAAAAGAAGAAAAATATCAGCAATACCTGAGAGATGTTGAATGCCAAAGGTTAGAGTGCGGTCCAGTGACCAGCAATAGCATTAAAGTCCTCAACCCTGATGATCTCACTACTGAAGTACTCAACACTGAAAAGGTCACTACAGCAAGTAGACCAGACAATGAGACCGTCAAATAACAATTAAAGAAAGCTCCGCTCTTTGGTAATCCCCCACCTACCTTTTCCGCATTAGAGCCAACGAAAGAAGTGAATATAGGTAGTATGGATTTACCAAGAATGATAAAAATAGGCACGCTGATGGGAGAAGAGCGTGAGTACCAGTTGCATGAGCTCTTGAAAGAGTATGCGGACATCTTTGCGTGGAAGATGTCAGATATGCCAGGCATAGACCCTGAAGTAGTGACTCATAAGTTGAGAATCAAGGAAGGATCCACACCATTCAGGCAAAGGGTGCGAAAAGTGTCCTCAGAGTACCATCATGAGGTGGAGAAAGAACTCAAAAAGCTTCTGAAAGCAGGATTTATTAGAGAGGTCATATGTCCTACCTGGATATCAAATATGGTCTTGGTACCAAAAAAGAATGGAGGAATACGTATTTGCATTGACTTTACCAACCTCAATAAAGCCTGCCCTAAAGACAGTTACCCATTACCAAGCATTGATCAGCTAGTGGATGCCACAGCAGGTCATGAGCTCCTTTCTTTCATGGACGGATATTCCGGATATAATCAGATTGCACTAAATAAAGATGACCAGGACCACACCGCATTCTTTACCCCTCATGGACTATATTGCTACACAAGGATGCCCTTTGGGCTGAGAAACGCAGGAGCAACTTATCAGAAGCTGATGGACAAGATATTTAAGCCGTGGATAGGTCATACTGTGGAGGTCTATGTGGATGATATGTTAGTCAAAAGTAAAAAGGCAACTGATCACTTGAACAACCTAAGAGAAATCTTTCAAGCAATGAGATCATGCAAGATGAAAGTCAATCCTGAGAAATGCACTTTTGGAGTTACATCGGGAAAATTCTTGGGATACTTAGTGACAAAAAGAGGAATTGAAGTGGACCCTAGCAAAATTCAAGCAATAGTAGATATGCTTTCACCTAAGAGTCTCAAGCAGGTTCAAAAGTTAAATGGAAGTTTGGCAGCACTAGGAAGGTTTATTGCGAGATCTTCGGATAAAATGAAACATTTCTTTAATATTTTGAAAAAAGAAAGTGAATGCGTATGGAATGAAAGTTGTGAGGTAGCATTTTTGAAAGTTAAAGAATACCTTGCGTCCATACCAATATTACAAAAGCCTGAACCAGGAGAGGTCCTATCACTCTATATTGCGGCAACAGATAATGCAGTGAGCGCGGTGCTAGTAAGAACTATCACTAAAGTGGAGCAACCCATATACTACATCAGCAAAACTCTCAACCAAGCAGAAAGAAATTACACTAAAATAGAACAATTAATTCTGGCATTAGTTTTCGCTTCACAGAAGTTGCGCACTTATTTTCAGACTCATTGGATTAGGGTCCCAACAAAAGCCCCACTCGGGACAGTTTTAAAGAATGTGTCAGCTGTAGGAAGGGTGGCTTAATGGAATGCACAATTAGACCAGTTCGACATCATATTCGAGTCCCGAACATCTTTGAAGTCTCAAGTCTTAGCAGATTTCCTTGCAGACTTACCATTGAATGATGAAACTGAAGTTGAGGATTTTCCAGAAGAAATTACGAACGGAAAAGAACCTAGCAACATCCTGGAGCCCTCAAACATAAAAAGATGGGAGGTATTTGTGGATGGATCCAAGAATGATGAAGGAAGTGGGATAGGAATAGTCATTACCACTCCTACAGGCGATAGAATGGTGCACTCCTTACGTTTGGAATTTGGTGCGGTCACAAATAATATAGTTGAATATGAGGCGGTTATTCATGCGTTAAGAATCATCCTAGAGCTTGGAATATCAGATATGCGACTTACTAGTGATTCACAGTTAGTCATAAGGCAGTTAGAATTAAAATATAGAACATTGGATGACAACCTAGTGTCTTACATGACTTTGGCGCAAAGCTTGGTATGTCAGATACCTAATATCTCTCTCAGGCACTTATGCCGCAAAGACAATCGACATGCCGACGCACTGGCTTTCATTGCCTCCATGACCCGCAATCAAAAAGAGACATCAATTAAATTGGGAAGGATCTATGAACCATCAATAAAACTAAAATCTCCCTTGGAGCAATGTCTTGCGACAAGATCAGGCATGAGTCACCAATGGAATACTGGCCCTGGACCAGAAGAAAATTTGGGAGATGGAACGACCTTTCAAGATGATGAGATACTACCTCAGACGGTAGAGAAAGGGAAAAATGCCGCACTACTACCTAGTGAGAACGAAGGTAGCCTAGCAAAAAAGGCCCGCATTAGATTTCCTTTAAAAGAAAATGACTGGAGGATACCCCTAATACAAAACTTGAATGGCACAATATTAACAAATGCGTCTGACAAAAAGAAGTCAGACATGAGAGTAAGAAATTACAGGTTAAGGGATGGGATCTTGTATCGTCAATCTTTCCTAGGACCATTACTAAGATGCTTATCACAAGAAGAGGGCCATGAAATACTACTTGCTATTCATTATGGTGATGCGGGTAACCATAGTGGAATGAGATCTTTGGCACACAAAGCTAAAACCCAGGGATACTATTGGCCTTTCATGAACAGAGACGCAGCCAATATGTCTCGCCGCTGTGAGGAATGTCAGCGCTTCGCCAGAAAGATTAAAGCACCTGCAACAACACTCAATACAGGCATGAGCCCTTGGCCCTTTGTGAAATGGGGAGTGGATATCGTAGGACCACTGGTTGAAGGTACAAAGAAAAGAAGATACATAATAGTTGCCACAGATTACTTTACAAAATGGGTAGAGGCCAAGGCTCTCGCACGAATTAGAGATATTGATGTATTTAAATTTTTGTTTGAGAACATAATATGCAGATTTGGAATACCTGCAATTATAGTCTCAGATAATGGAAAGCAACTCACAGGAAAGAACATCGATAGACTTTTCAGCGCTTTCAATATTCAAAAGAGCAAGTCAACTCCCATTTACCCTCAGAGTAACGGCCAAGCAGAGGCAACCAATAAAACTATCGCCCTAAATTTAAAGAGAACTTTAGATCTCAACAAAAAAAGTTGGTGTGAACAATTACACAATACTCTATGGGCCTACCGAACCACAAGAAAAGAATCAACGGGAGAGACTCCTTTTCTATTAACTTATGGGGCAGAGGCAGTCATCCCAACAGAAGTCATCATACCAACAACAAAAACGGAAGCTTGGGAAAAAATGCTCAACACAGATCTTATGCTCGAAAAGCTAGATGATGTAGAAGAAAGAAGAGAAGTGGCATTACAAAGGATGGAAAACTACAATCGAAGGCTGGCCGCAGAATATAACAAGAAAGTTAAGCTAAGGAATTTTGTAGTGGGGCAATATGTGCTAAGAGAAATTCCGCCTTACCAGAAAACAAGAAAATGGGGAAAGTTCGCACCTACTTGGGGAGGACCATACATTATACATGATGTAGCAGGCAAAGGATCGTACTACTTAAAAAATATGAAAGGAGAGTTGCTGTGTCACCCTTGGAATTCTAAGTACTTAAAACCTTACTACCCATAAAATATATATATATATATATATACCTAATATATACGAACTACGTAATGCTTGGTCCTTTCTTAAGGGGTACGTAGGCAGCCATACTTCATGGTTCAGCACCTAATAACAAAAGAAACAAAATATTGAGACTCAGAGTAGCCCTCTAAACTCTCAGGTCACTGATCTTACTCAGTGTATGACCTTTACTCAGCACGAATATGATCTGAGTAAGAAATAAATATTGAGACTCAGAGTAGCCCTCTAAACTCTCAGGTCACTGATCTTACTCAGTATATGACCTTTACTCAGCACGAATATGATCTGAGTAAGAAACAAAATATTGAGACTCAGAGTAGCCCTCTAAACTCTCAGGTCACTGATCTTACTCAGTATATGACCTTTACTCAGCACGAATATGATCTGAGTAAGAAACAAAATATTGAGACTCGGAGTAGCCCTCTAAACTCTCAGGTCACTGATCTTACTCAGTGTATGACCTTTACTCAGCACGAATATGATCTAAGTAAGAAACAAAATAATGAGACTCAGAGTAGCCCTCTAAACTCTCAGGTCACTGATCTCACTCAGTGTATGACCTTTGCTCAGCACGAATATGACCTGAGTAAAAAATATTGAGACTCAGAACTTGCTTTCTGAGAACATTGATTAAACCCAATATGTGAATTACCACAAATGAAGAAATAGAAAAAGAGAAACATTGATTACTTGAATATCCATAGAAAAGTAAAATGAAACTAGTTCTTGCAGGACAAGGTTCAAGAAAAGATAGTTAACACAAAAAGAGAACTGATTGTCAGAAGCAAAAAATACAATGATTACACCCCAGACGAGAAAAATCCAAGCTAAAGTACAGATAATCAAAGGCAATCAGTCCCATCCTGAGTATTAAAAAGAACTAATACATCATTGAGGAGGATTCCTCATGCGCGCAGCCAGAATAGGAGGTAACTCAACAGCTGGAGGACGAGGAATTTGTTCATTAATTTTGGACTCAGCATAATCGATCACTTCATTGATGCTATCGACCATCTCCACTTGAGCGGCATACTTAACCTCAGCAACTCGGATATCAATACTGGTATTGAGCTCAGATAGATCATTCTTCAACTTTCCAACATCAGCCAAGGCAGCAGATGTACGAGCACTCTCAGAATCAAAGGAAGATTTCCAGAATGTGGTTTGACCCTCTTGTGTCACTAACTCTTTCTGTAGTTGATCAAATTTTGCACTTTTCTCCTCGAGTTTTCTCTGGAGCTCTGAGTAAGACAAGAGGAAAAATGTAAGCAGGCATTAAGAATAAGAAAAACAGTAACGTGCAAGTTTAATATGAAAAACGTTCATAACAATACCAGACTACCTTTTTCAACGTTTCTTCATGTCGTAAATAAGCCACTTCATTATCAATTTTGCAAGCGAATTGTTTCAATTTATCTAAATGAATTCTGGATTCATCCTCTATCGCCCTAAGACGTAAAATTTCAGCACGAGCATCCCTCAGGGCAGCAGACTGGGCAGTAAAGATAGATTCAAGACTATCCCTCTCAAATGCCATTGAACGTAGAGAGTTTTCTAAAATAAGAATTTTCTCAGCTGAGCCATGTGAGGAATCTTTCCACCAACTAATTTCACTAGTTGCGTTCATCCTATAGGAGTCTGTTTTAGGTGTAAAACAATAAAGAGAATCTGAGGGGTAAAGTGTGAAGTGTGATGATGTAATAAAAGATTATAATGAATTCGAGAGGTCAAGATCGAACAAGACTCGCCTAAACCAAGAAATGGCCGTTCGAGTATTGCTTCAGTTACAAGAAGAGGATATAGGGTTGGTTTAGGGAGGGAAGCAGAGAAAGATGAGATCAGAGAATTGCTATGATTATCTGTGATGTTGATGATTGAATTGCTAAAGAAGTTTGGATATTCAGTTCTCACTAGGTATTAAATGCTGAATGAGAAGAGTTAATCAATGATCGATGAGATTGATTGATTAAACTTGCACTGAATTAAACTGTTTGTTCTTGCTGGAGAACTTGTTCTTTTCAAACTGGTCGAGTGACCTATTTATAGCAATAGAATTCCAACTGATCTCGTAAGAAGTGGAAGAAGTGGAAGAGTGGGAGTGTGGAGTAAGTGGGGAAAGTCTTGCGCCTATTATTAGGGAAGAATGAACCGCCCACTACTCTATCCCATCTTCTCAGCAACGTTCACACGACTTAGTTTTCTTTCCCGTTAAGTGATTGAGCCGTTGCAATCACACGTGCCGTAGACCGCCAAACCAAAACCCTAAAAGAATATCCCCCCATGTAACTTACTTGATTCTCGTAAGATTTGTTAAGATTTGTTAAGATTTTTTAAGTCAAAGATGACTAAGTGCAAGTCGTACCAATTACTTGGTAAACTCAGGACTTTGCGATAAGATAGAGATTAAGCGATAAGCTTTGAATATCTCTTTGAGATTTGGTTTAAGGATTGAGCCGGGCAATCGCCATTTAAACCAATGAGATAAATCTAAGGGTTGAGCTAGCAACCGCCATTAGATAAGATAAGGTAAGTCTAAGGATTGAGCTATGCAATCGCCAATTAGACTGAGAGGATTTCAGCAACTCTCTGTGGCAACAGTCAAATAAATACGACTTTCAGTTTGCCATAAATATGAGAAATTGGCTTGTGGCATGTAATGCACCAATTCTCTTAGTAATGAAGACACATGAATGTCTAAAATAATATAGGTCATAGTCATGAGCCATGATTAAGAATTATAGCACTGATTTACAGAAGCAAGTCCATAATCAGGAAAAACAGACGAATGATGTTATCACAGCATAACCATCATCAAGAATGCATAAGCATTGCCAATACAAGACCTAAAGATAGGCCATGATGATCATAATAAGCCATGTTGCATGGTATGATAATCTTATTAAGAAATTAGGTATAAGGCGAAAAGAATAAGCCACAACATTTATATTATTTTCAGATTTCTGTACAGTTTGCATGTTGTCCATTCGTAAAATCGCCCAGGACAGCCTATATTAGGTAAAAATCTGAATTTTTAGTATGTTATAGGAAATTCACAGAGGAAAATATTTCGTGAAGGAAGCGCCTTCTAATTCCTTACGGATTGGGCTCTAAAAATCACGCCATGAAGAAATACGTGAGCTGAACTGCCAGATTTCCGAATTTGATTAGGAAACTAGAGTATTATGGACTAAATAAAATCCATAATCCTCTAGGATTTGGATCAATGGGACCCATAAGTAGAGGAGAGGCTAGAGAAGAATATATTTTAGTCTCAAGGGGGCAACTAGAGCCCGTGAGAGAAGAAAATATCATAGCTCTTCGTGAGCACAAGCCGGGGAGAAACATACGGCCCCCAAGATTTAGCCGCGCCTTGACTTTGGGCCTCCAAGATTTGGCCAAGGCAAAGCCATGGGGCTCCAAGATTAGACCAGGGCAATAACATGGGTACCCATAATTAGGTCAAGGAGGTGGCGTGGGCACCTAAGTGCCAAAGAAACGTGAATATCTAAGATTAGGGCGAAGATTGGCCTTGGGCCTCCAAGGAGAAGGGGCGTGAAGCTTTGGCGGGAGCTAAGCTAGGCCATGAGAATGAAAGCCAAAGTTAATGGCGGGTTAGGCTAGGCCATAGACCAAGGAGTGAAGATGGCGGGACTAAGCTTAGGCGGGACTAAGCTTAGGCCACGAGGATAAAGGCCAAGGTATTAGCGGGCTTAGCTAGGCGGGAGCTAAGCTAGGCCGCAAGGAGGAAGACCAAAGCTAGTGGCGGGCTAAGCTAGGCGGGAGCTAAGCTAGGCCACAAGGATAAAAGCCAAGGTTAGTGGCGGGCTAAGCTAGGCGGGAGCTAAGCTAGGCCACAAGGAGGAAGACCAAAGTTAGTGGCGGGCTAAGCTAGGCGGGAGCTAAGCTAGGCCACAAGGAGGAAGAGCCAAGGTATTGGCGGGTTAGGCTAGGCCAGCCAAGAGGTAGATGGCGTGATAGCTTGGCGGGGTTAGGCTTAGGCCATAGGCCAAGGAATGTCCGTGTATACCCCCTAAGGCCAAGAAGTGGCCGTGTACACCCCTCCTTTGCTAATGGCGTGAATGGCCTAGGGTTTTGGCTCGAGCATGAGCTAGGTTAGTGCGTATGCGTAGGTATTTTATCGTATAGGCTAGGGATATGGACCATGCTACTAGGCTGGGGTCGTGAGACATCAAAATACAGCTAATGGTAATTTAAATATCTTATCCCTACTATAAAATAGATTCATACCTTTTCTTGAGCTACTCCCGGATGCCAGAGATTGATGCGACATTACTCCTGTGACCTCCTCGCCAAAAACCACCATCAACAGAGTCATATTCATTTCTTAGAGATACTAATTTATCTCTTAAATCACAACACATAGAGTTTAACTTGTTTGAAGCATCCACCTTACGATTCCATTTAAGCATCAATTTTATTATCTTAAGCTCTAGCAAGGATTCACGTTCACGAAGACGAAGGTTATCAAGATACAAGGTCATAGGATCCGATGGGATTGCCACTAACCAGATAAGGACAAATTCAGAAAGTACCCAAGCAACCATGATCAAATGACAAAGAGGGAACATAAAAAAATAAATAAATACTTACCCAAGACTTTAGACTCGGCAGCAGCTTTCTCCTTACGTGCTTTCTCAACAGAAGTACGCAATGTTTCTGCTTCACGTTCCAGTTCCTCAATACTTAAACTCTCATCATCTTTCAAGGATTTTTCAAGCTCAGCAATGCGTTCTCTTTCAACAACCAACTCTTTTTCATACTGCGTGTTGCGAGCCTCAAGCATTAAGGACTTATAGTGAAATAATTGCCGAAGAAGGTAATTGGACTGGTGGGCCTTAGCCATCTGTGTAGTACCATACAAAATCAGAATAAAAATAATACCTATACCAAATGAGAATTAAGAGGAAAGAAACGCACCAGAAGAACATTATTCTGAGGCAACCCGTAAGCCTCACCATCAGCATATTTGAATAATTCCTCAACTGAGGAAGGAAGGGCCAACTCAAAATTATGCCCGACATAACTTGAAGGATTTGCAGTCCAGGCTTTTTTCACAGTCTCAAAGGGAGTAGCACGCATACGAGCCCGCAATGCCTCAACACCAGAATCATTGGTACTTGGAGTAGTGGAAGATCCAGAAAAATAACCATGGTTGAGACCCCAACGAAAGATGGCATCATCATTTGAAAGATCAACACCTTCAAAATTTGAAGCTGAACTTTTCCCTCGGGAATCATGAGAACCAGGCGCCATTAATCGAAGTGGACTTTCCACTGATTGCCTTACGGATTCTAGGATCTCAGCATTGGATTCAACTCGTTGTCCCCTAGTTTCAACCTCAATATTAACTCGAGCTTGAGTCTCAACATTCATGGTCTCACTAGATGTCTGGGCAGCATTACTCAAAGCCGCTTTAAGACTCCATCCCAAGATAGGTGAAGGAGCTCTAGGAAGTGAGGACAACATACTAGAAATCCCAACTGACTGAGTACTCGATGCAGCACCACCAAATACTTTCCCAAATGAGAACTCACCAGTCGTGCGAGCGGGGGAAGGATACTTAACATCTTGGGACGCCTTTTCTCAGGATCAGTGCCCTCACTTTCCTCGTCATTTAAAAACATAGTTTCAAACTGGCTTTCAGGCAAATCACCCTCACGATAAGTAGATTGTAGAGGAAATTGTTTCACTTTATGCTGGGATTGACCCACTAAATCAATATGAAAATCTTGGTCCTGAGTTTCTCCACCACCTTCCATCTCATCACGATCCAAATGAACAGTATGGTCCGCACCATTGAGAGTATCTTCCTCTTCATTTTCAGGACTGTCGGCTTCATCATCACAGGTGGGAGAAAACTTCGCCTTTTTAGAAACCTATTTGGCAAATCAGGCAAAATACGTGTTAGGGGCACAATAATAGAAAAGTTAGAAGAAATACTAATAAAGTCACAATAACACGTACTCTGCCATCTTCGATACCATCACCCTCTTCCATTTCACCAACTTCAGAAGCAGTCTCAGCTCCTTCTGGAGAGGCCTGTAGAACAAAAAAAATGTCAGTGTTCTAAGAAAAAAATCCTCACTATGTAAGGATGCAGTATCAGGCAATAATTTTAAAAAAAAGTAGAGCTCAGCCATATCCCTCACCTGAGCATAATCAAAGCTAAAACCAGTGAAGTTAAAGGCCCAAGGACAATAATCTCCATAACGATCGGGATGACAATCTCTGGGAGGCCCAGTACGAGACTTATCGTTCCACTGCCAGCCCCAGGCCCAGGGACCAATTATCTCTATAGGAGTGGAATCCCATTTAAAGTCATGAGTCTTACGCAAAATATCAGAAGAAGGCAGAGGAGTGGGTTCTTCATTGTTCTCAGTACCAGGAACAATGCCTGATTCAAGCTCTTCTAAGAGACGAACCTCACCCCTCTTACAAGGAAGACGCTTGGGCCCAACACTCCACTTAACTCTGTTGGTTGGAGCCATGAAATCACCGTAAGTCTTGTTAAAATTCTCAGGAGTATACAACTTTTTCTGTTTAGTGTCAGGCTTATGAGACTTCATTTTGCTGAGGCCTCTAGAACGAAGTCGGCACTCACCAAGAATCCTCCACCAATTACCATTGTAAATAAAGACAGGACGAGAATAAGAAGCTTTGCCTTTCTTAGGCCTATTCCTGTGAGTCAGAACATCATAAAAAAAAGTATCTCCATTTTCATAGAGAGGAAGACGCATTCCAGCCTCAAGAGCACCAACGGTAGTCAAAAAATGCTGAGAGTCATAAGGATAATTCCTTATCATATCATAGGTAAGACGGTCCCCTTGTTCAGGATCGAAAAAACGAACTTCAAACCCTTCGAGATTATGACGCCTTTTAAAATCCTCAAGATCAATGTGCTTATAACTATTACAAGGAAGATCCAACCGAGACTTTTTCTTCTTGTTCCCAGTCTCAGACCCTTGATGAGATGGCTCAGGGAATGGAGAACGAGATTTAGGTGAATGCTCTCTGGGAGGTTGTTGAGGAGTTGGAGAACTAGGAGGAGCCGGATTCTGAGACTTCCTTTTACCACGAAGGGTGGCAAGTTCCTTACCCGCACTAGAAGTTGCTACGGTTTTCACAACTTTAGGATTATCTTTGACAGGACTATCCTCAGTATCATGCTTGGCAGATTCAGATGGTTCAGTTATAGCAGACCTAAGCTTTCTTGTTTCCTTTATATCTTCTTTATTTAAAGAAGACATTGCTGAAATAAGAGAAATTCGAGTCAACAATAATATAATTAAATACGATGTTCTCACAGAAAGAGTGGGGCAACGATATTATAATTCAATAAAATGTTCTCACAGAAAGAGTGGGGCATCAATATCATAAGTAAATTAGATGTTCTCACAGAAAGAGTGGGGCATCAATATCATAAGTAAATTAGATGTTCTCACAGAAAGAGTGGGGCATCAATATCATAAGTAAATACGATGTTCTCACATAAAGAGTGGGGCATTAATACTTTGAGTCCATATGTATGCTCACTAAAATATCTGAGTTCAATATTATGATATGATGTTCTCAC